>JAIWNF010000090.1:0-117988 GCA_025093555.1 Circinella umbellata
ATGTCAGATCCGTTGTAAATTTATATGACTAATCGCCGCACCTTAACGTTAATAGTAATAACCAGGATTCTTCGGTAGATGAAACACAATAAATTATGCCACAAGGGAAATGATTATAAAGAAGGTGAGGAAGTAAAATAAGAAACAAGTAGACTAATTGATAATTCCGTTGATAAGTTCGTTTATTCGTTAATTGATAATTAGATAGATAGATAGTTCAATTGATCAGTTCGTTGATAAGTTGGTTCGTTCCTTGATTCTTTTCTTTTTATTATTATTATTTTGAATGGTATTTATATAAAAACAAAAATAAAAATAATAATATTTTCAAATAAGAATATGAAACGATAATATTATTAAATAATAGTATTATGCAAAACCGCATGATCGTTATCATGCTAATATTAAGAAATAACGAAATCAAATAAATTAAAACAGAATATTGATCAATATGATCAATGAGAGGCAATACAAAAATAATAAATTATAGATCATTAAAATGATCTTCCATAATATCGTAAAAGAGAACAATATTAAAAATGGGAGGAAACGTGGAAGGTAATAATAATAAATAAGATAAAACGTGGATAGGGGAGCAAAAGGGAATAACGGGTAAATACGTTAGGCAGAAGTATTTACCCGGCGACGACCCGGATTCCTGGGTTGGAATCGTCGCTTCGCCGTCACGTTTGAAGCTGACGCGGAACTAGGAGTAAAACCCGCTTCAGACGCGACATAAACATATCGGGGATGTAGCTCAAATGGTAGAGCGCTCGCTTAGCATGCGAGAGGTACAGAGATCGATACTCTGCTTCTCCAGTTAATTTAACTTCTAAATAATTAGAAGATATAATATTTTTTGATTTTTGTTATGTTGTATTTGTTGTAATATTTTTGGCGGATCAATACTGTCGTATTTTTTATTGATAAAACCACGGAGAGATAATCACAAAGAGAGAATATAAATATGATAGATAATATAAACACGAAGAATAATATAACCACACAGGTAGATATAACCACACAGGAAAATACCACAAAGATAGAGAATAGAATATAGGGTAGATAAAAGATATCCTTTTTTATTTAATAAAATAATCCACTATTTATATATTTTCTAAAACTACTGCGGATGCATACAATAATGATAATAATAATAATAATGTCACTGCGGATGATAATGATGAGTAATAAATAATAATAATAATAATGTTACTGCGGATGATAATGATGAGTGATAAATAATAATAATATTACTGCGGATGATAGTGCTAAACAATAACAGAGAAATAAAAGAGAGCCGCAGTAAAAGAAGTATATTCGGTATTAAAATTAACCGATTAATAATTACGACAATACCATAGCCAATAGAAATAGAATAGAACAAAAGATAATTATTAAAGAATAAATTATAAGTTGAAAGATAATGTTTTTATTATATGAAATGTAAAGGGTATTTATATATTTTCTAAACTATTAATAAGATATGATAAACTAATAATGATAATATACGTGTTCATGACTGAGGGTTGACTACGTGTTCGAATGATTGTTATGATGATGTAACAGTGATATGGATTAACTACGTGGCAATATAAAAATAAAATACGTTTACAAAAGAAGTATCACAAATGGATAAAAAAGGAAAAGTAGAGTTACTGCTATTTATGGCTACGACAAGTATGTCATATTATGTCATGTCGTAATTATTATTAATCGGTTATTCTTAATACTGATTATAACAACTCTTTTACTACGGCTCTCTTTTTAGTCTTTATCATAACCACAGTAATATCATTATTATTATTAGCTATTATTATTAAAACCCAAAGTCTCCTGAGGTCACCAAATAAGTTCTTTTTTTTATTTTTGTTATCATATTTCTCATTATTCCTTATAAATCATCTAATTCAAACAGTCATTTATATAATATTTCCATCCTCTTATCCTTATAGCAGTTGCCAAACAATCGTCTTCTAATGTTTAACGAAAAAAGAGATAAATTAACGCATTGCTAGTAATATAATTGACCATTAATCAATAGTTACAAAGAAAATCTAATAGCAGAAGCATGGATACTATCAGAAATAATAACAGTAATAACTATTGTTATTATCATCATACGTGATCAATAAATAGTGAATTCCATAAATTTATCAACAAAATAATGTATATATTTCGTATGTTCTGGTAAAGCCATATTGAAAGTGATCTAAGGGAGCAATATATACTGTATTTCGCTATGTTAAAGTAAAAAAAAAGTAACATGATTTCATTAATCAAATAGTGCGATGTCATACGGTATAAAAGAATACTGGGTGTTATGTAGAGATAAATAGTATTTCAGTGATGAACAAGAGTAAAATAGATTTGTGAACATCAAATGCATAATCGGATAGATAAAGATGTGTTCGTCATTATAAAAGTTGTAAGATTGTGATAACGTGTCATAACAAAAAAAAGGTTTGAGATTATTAAATTATCTGGTATTTGATTGCTTGTGTATATAATTATATGTGTTAATGATTAGTAGATGTAAGAATAAATATTGAAATCTAGAAGGAACTAAGGGGTGGAGTATATAGGCTGATGTAGGAAGGTGAAAATAGAAAAGAGAAAAGAAACGTAAATAATGATAACAGAAAAAAAATCAACCAGGAAATAAAAAAGAATAAGCTTAGCTTATCATTGGTGTAGGTTTGTAATATGAAAATGAAGTGATATTAAAGCGTGATAAAAATAAAAGTGCTGTTATTACAACTAATTCCTTTGATGACCCATATAAACACATTACAAATAATTATTTCATAATAATAACACCATTATCTAAGGGAAAAAAATACGCATAAAAAAATAACTATATCCACATAATACTTTATTGATAATATTGCATAAACAACTCCTACATCAATAATAATAACTCGTGTATTATCCAATATCTATAACAATTATTTGTTTTACCATCGTTGACAAAATCAAGTCATAAGTTCTATATACTCAAATATAAAAAATATTATACAACAGCATAATAGCAACTTGGAAGATGCATAATATATATATAAAAAAGAGATAATACTTATCAATTATCATTATTGTATATGATAAAAACTTGAATTCATTGATTGTGTTAGAGATAATAATATCTGCCAAGTGACGCAAGGTGTATTGGTAATAAAAATCAATAGCTAACAGTTCCTGTGAACGTATGATTATTCAGGTATGAAAAAGGTTATTTCCATCAACAAGTTGAGGATAAATAGTCATGTACATGCCAGAATTGGAACAGTAGTATAGTTTAATTGACACTGACGATGGCACCTGCGAGCCAAGGAGGACTATTGAGGAAAATCCAATGACAGTGAACCTTGATCAAAAACAAAGGCCAGCAGTAGACTCATTACAGTTTTGAAAAGATCGTGAGGAAGCTGCTGATGGAATTAAAGATGGTAATTGACCATGCCAGCGAGTTCAGTATCAAGTGAGTTCTGTTTCTCTTGAGCGGCCTAATTCATACCAACTCAACTAAACACATTGGAGTCGAATGCTTTGAAGGAATTTGTCCTGATTGATTCATAAATGGGATTAAAAGCTCATTGTCGTGGTGAATCTAACAATGTTGAAAGAAGAGCTGAAACAAGAAAAGATAAATAATAATAAGTAATTTAATTGATTTGCATATAGTTGAATGGAACTTGGGAGAGCAGATCATTGTACAAAAGCCAAAAAAAAAGTTTCTCACTTTTAGTTTACCCCGACATATATATATACATGCGCACATATATATAGTAAGTACCTTCCTTTTTTTTTCTTTTCTTCCTTCCCTATTTATTTTTTTATACACAGGATCCCCTTTTTCTTCCGCACTCTCTATTTCCTTTTGCTGTCTACTTCTTTAACTTTCCTTTTTCCTTTCCTCACTTTACTTTCCTTTATCACTTTTATCAATGGTTTTCATTACTAGTAATTTTTCTTATAATAAAACTTATACTCATATATTATTTCCTGCAAAATATTGCTTACTTTATATGCTATACCTTGATGAATGCGGACTTTTATTAATATTATTGGCTAACTATAGGAGTAAAGTAAAGCACTGTAAAAGTCTCTTTAGTCTCCTACAAAAAAAAAAGTAAAGCACTGCTTTGACGATCAATATAAAATAAACTATTATGTTCCTTCATATTCATTAACTTGCCATTACTCTTTATTTTGCATCCTTAACTTGTTTTTTTGCTTAGAAATCGCATAACTGTGCTGTGACATATGCATTTACTATCTTAATCATAATTACATGCAAATAAAAAAAGTACCATCTTGAACATCTTGCTACTCACTACACATTAACCACTATCCGATCCGATCCGTGAATAACCCTACCCAAGGTGAGGTGAAGACATTTAATTAATCGACACAATTGTTTCTGATTCACAGTATATATAGATATATAAGGAAGAATCCAGATAAAAGTTTTTGTTGAATGAAATATATGATGGAAGCTATTATTTTATAATAGTTTCCAACTACTAATAATTTTATGCCCTCCTTTTTCTTCATATGTATATACTGATTCACACAAAACCAAACGACTTGACAATGTATTCACTTCATTAAGCTAGACAAATTATTATTTTATGTGTATATAGGAGCGCAGAAAAAAGGAAAAATAACTGATGTTTTAGTTAATCTATTGTAGCGATAAACTGATAATCACTAAATTAATAATAATGAAGCTAATACTAATAGCTTCTTGTTTGTATATGAATTAGATTGACTATAAAAATAAATCAAACTTGATTATATTAGAAGGTGATAATTACGGTGTGGTAATGAGAAAAATATTCAGTGAACTGTAGGCATTATATTATGGAATGATCATTACTGGTTTGTACTCACTATATATTACCATATTTCATCCGATAATGTTATTTGTTGCTATTATTCATTATTACCACATTATTACCATCAATACTCCCTATACATTTTTGATTGATCTCAAACTATCTAACGTCAACTACATGAATTATTTATGATTTTGATAGATGGTGAATTTATTAATATTGTACGATCACCATTACTATGACAGCATCACCACAACAACCTAATAATGCGTCAACTTCTACAACTATTAAATTATAACTATAATATGCTGGTAGATAAGGTTTGTTATTAGTTTAATGGATTGTATATTAAAAAAACAATAATGAATTATCACTATCATATTTTATAAGTTGCACTTTTATTTATAGTTAGTAGAAAACATGAGATATGGACACCTTAAATTAGTAGATAATGAGTATGATATTAATGAATGGGTTTAAATAATATCTGTAAAAGGACATGGACAATTATTACGTGAGTTAATAGAGCAAAGAGAATGAGAAGTTGTCACATTAAATAAATATTCTACCTTTTATATATCGAAAATAAATTTATTAGTTTTCATATCTTTAATGAAAAAAATATTATTTTCCTTTTTTTTACGATACCATTATTCTTTCTTATTAATGTTGTTGATGATTTTGTTGAGTTTATCCAATGATAAACGGTAAGTGAAATTTTTTTCGAAAATATTAATGATATATTGTTTTGCCTGGTCGCAATTCAAGTCTTCTTGAATTATTGAATGGTGTGCTGTTTGAGCATGCTCCATAATCAGCGAACGGCTTGTGCGTGTTCTAGTAAAGAAAAAAAGGAAGCAATTATATTTCAATAGTTTAGGATGAAGTTTTTTGAAATGATAAATTGTATGTACTGTATTCAGTTTTTTCTTCAAATAAAGCTTACTTGTTACACTGATTACACACGTATCGGTTTCGACGTCGTGTTGTATTTTCCTCGATCCACGTTGTGGAGAACGAATGCATTCCTGGGTTGGAGTTTGTTCTCCAACCTTCGAAATTGGAATTACCTAAGGATTTCCAAAGGTGACGTGCCAGGGCAACAACACCTGAATAGACAAGCAAAGTGTCCCTACATAGAGGACACAGCAGCTTTCCAAGATTCTCTTGCAGATTCAATAAGCTTATTATGTATTTTGCTCGCTCGTCATCTAGTGATCTTGTTGTAACGCTGCTGTTACTGCTGGCGTTGCTACTGCTGCTGGTGCTGTTACTTTTTGTTGCCCAATTGGGTTTTACAATATTTCCTTGATCGTCTATACGAATACTATTCTGTAATTCGTCAAATGCTTTCTTCCTTTTATTATGTAAGAGCTTGCATCTCACATTATCTTTTTCGTATTTATATTTTGCTTTGAGAACGGTGATGCTCGGATCATTGTTGTCTTCAGCTTCTTTGAACATTTCTAGAGCAGAAAGTACCTTAGGATCGCTCTTGATTTTTTTCGACTCTTCTTTATCAAGTTTTAACATGTTCAGACGTTCTATTCTGAACTCAATTGGCGCATCCATTATGGATGTACCATATACTTCTTCGACCTTGCGGTCTAGGTGAAGTTTTGTTTGATCAACATTTCGCATTTGTGAAGAATACGATGTCCAATAGGTGTTGGAGGAAACCTCATGGCCGGCTAGTTGTCGAATCTGATGTGGGTCCATGTGTGCCTGTTCTCCACTTTGAAGCACACCGCGTCTATATGCATACGGTGTAATGTCAGGCGGAAGACCACAAAGCCGTACCACATTATTAAAAAAATCACCAAGATTCTGCGTGGAGGCAGGCTCATTAGATAGCGTTCTTCTATAATGTAACAAGTAAAAATGTATAATTAACGTTTATTTATTTTTGATCATTATATAAAAACACTTTTTAATAATAAAAGCAATGTTATTACTTATTTGTAGCATTCTTCACGGATCGGATCGGATCGGATACGGATGCTCGGATGCGGATGCGGATGCGGATCGGATGGGTAGATGAAGTGTGTATGTATATTTTTTTTGGCAGAAATACAGTCGAAGTAGGAAGAGCCGTCGTATTGTAGTGAATCAAAGAAAAGAGTGAAATAATCTATAATAAGTTTTGATTTGGAATGTAAAAAAAGGTATTGGATATTGTAAAAATTGTTATCGTGATTGATTTGTCTTTTCGTATATAAGTATAATATAGCGCAATTGGTTTAGATTGGTTCAGAATAAATATTGTACTTCAAACTGGTTCAAAGAAACAAAATAGAAGCATATTTTAATAAACGATGGCAATTGTAGAAAAGTACATGGTAATTTTTATTATAAATATAAAAATAAAATAAATAAATCCATAATGTAAAAGATAATATAGTAGATGAAAGTTTTTTATGAAGAGAAATATAAAAAATAGGGAAAAGAATACTTTTTGTTAAAAAAGCCGAAATTATCAATATTAAGTGCGCGTGCGCGTGCGTATATAGTATGGCTGTGTGTTGAAAAAAAAAACTATGTGTGACAGCAAAAAAAAAAGAGAAAACCAAGCTTCTTCAATCAAATCTTCGTTACTCCATTTAACACAGTTATCTTTTTTAATAATAGAAAATAATGATCCCAAATGAAACAACTAAGTTTGGTAGTCTTTTTTTTTATTATATTATTTTAATCACTCATCATCGTATCTATTTTACACACGAACGGACATGTTCAATAACGCCAATAAGCATCTATTAGCTTAACGATTACAATATTACATCTTTGCTCTACTAACTATTGTGGATTGAGTTTATAGACAAATATATTCTTTACAACAATCTACTTATTTACCAATGGATTTTAACAAATATTTTATTTAATCTTGGTCAATAAAACTATCTAATATACACATTGATAACCCTACAAAACAACTAGCATTACTCAATTTTATTATCAAAGCTCCTTCTTTTTTGTATATCCCTATCTTTGACATAATTGCTTTTATATAACTGGACATTGTGCTTGACGATTGGTAAGTGGTACTACTCTTTCTTTTTACACACATACTCTTTCTCCGAATTATATTACTATAATGTATTTGTTTACTAATGGTGGTAGTATTTTATTTTATTTTTGTTTGAGTAGATTTTATAACTTATGCAAATAATCATTGAAAAAAAAGTGCTGCGGATATGGGTTGATATTACGCTTTATATACTTGGATTTGGATGATGAATATTTGGATGATGAACATTTGGACTGTACAAAATAGAGAGAGTATTGGGGTTTATAATTATATTATATCTATCACTATGGTAATACAAATATCAAATAAACTATTCTAGATGTCTTCTTCAACAATGGTTATTTTTTTTATTTGCTATTCTTTGTTTTGGAAAGGGACAAATATTAGTATTATTATGAAATAATATAGGAAATGTTGTGACATAAATAATTTGAGGAATAATATGTTATAAGAAATATAATGAATAGGGATCAAGTAATAACATTTCAACATCTTTAGGATTAGATCATTTCAAAAAGTTTGATGAATCTTCGAGTTGATAAAATAATATTTGTCACATTTATTGACTTGCTACACTTATATTAAAAATGCGACACACTTTTTCAATCTAATATTTTTATGTTTTTTTTATAAACACCTATAAAAAAACCCATTACCACTTTCAATCTTTCGGATGACCGCATCATCAGATCGGATGATACACCCATCCGCATCCGAACTTGCGGATGCGGATGCGGATGCAGATCGGATGAGCGGATGTCGGATGAGATGAAGAACGCTACTTCTGATCCCATTTTCTCGATCATAGTCACTGAGAAAATTCTTAACAAGAGTATCACGAGCTGGTAGATTTGTGTTACCAAGTACAGCAGCCTGGATAGTTTGCAATGCTCCAATGGCCTTGGCATACCCCACTAAAGATTCTTTCCCTAATCGCTTAGCACTGCCATCTGGTAGTTTACGTCTTTTATTTTTAATTATTGCTGGTTCTTGACTCTTCTTTCAAAAAAGCAACAAGTTTTGCTTCACTGACCATGTTTATATCTTCAAACTCTTGTTTGGCACACCACACCTATATAATTATATCATACAAAAAAAATATCATAGAAAAATGCATAAATTATCATGTAGTAAATTATTTGATATTATAAAAATGGTTATTGAAAACTATAACAAACCTCCCAGTGGGCTTGACGCAATTTATACATTCTTTTGGTATTTGAAGATAAGTTTTCAAGGTGCTTCTCCATAGCCTCCTTGACTTCTTTTTCAAGATATGATTGATCGCACTTGTTGATGGTTGAAGATGAAGACATAATAAATTCAATTGAAGTAAATAAATAATATAAGAGAAAAGGCAAAAAAGAACTTTTTATTTTAATAGTTCTTTATATACAGAAGATTCCTATTAATTTCATAGGTGTCATATGGCACACGTGAATCCTTCATCTCAGATAATTAAAATATAAATTATAGGTAAAAACCACTAAAATAATCCTACATCAGTTGCTTTCTAAATACACAAATAATAATTCTACCACAATAACACTTTTTATACAATATACAAGAGTAATAATATAACATAATTTATTTATTAATAATCACATACTGTAGTACACAATTTAACATAATATAACATCATCTACAAATACAGGAAAATATTTATATATAAAACTTACTTGTAATAGAAATAATGATCTTAATATTACTTTCATATAATAAAACACCTAAAAGATTCTCACAAAATTTATTCTGTTATCATTTTTATACTTATCTTGTTTTCCTATTAAATTCATATCCATAACTACCACAATAGGTCCATTCTCCATTTTTTTGGTGAAAATAAGGGGCTATAAAAATTAACGGGTACTATGGATTTTTTTCATATATTGAATACTTCAGCTCACTACTGTATATCTTTTTTTTAATGTATTAAAATACGTATAAATTAATGAACTATTTCTACGTATGTGCTTGTTCTTAATGCATTTTTGTTACTATTTCTTTTTCTTATTTGACCATGTCTATATGTAACTTTTTTTTAAAAAAAGCTATATATAGATCCAAGAGCTACAAAGATCATTTCTTATATAACACCATTTTTTAATTTTTTTTACATCTTTACTGTTATATAGAGAGTCCCTGTTAGTTTCAGAGAGACATTTTTTTCATTTTTTTCTGTGAAAATAAAGGGCTGTGAAAATTGATGGATACTATTTCAAAAAATGTGCATATATTGAATACTTCAAGTCACTATTATCTTTTAAAATATCTAAATATTAATTAATGAATTAAATCTGTGCACTTGTTCTCTATGCGTTTTTGAAACACTCAATTTTTTTATTTGAGCACATCCTTAACTATTTTTTTTTCATCAAAAGAGGAACTGATCTATCTAGTCCCAAGAGCTACAAGCATATTTATTTTCTTTTCATCTCTAATGGCTATTATATATATTCTACTCTATATATATTAAAATGACATCAACCAAATCATACCTTAGCTTCTTGACAGCTGAGCAGTATGGTATGCTGGATGAGAAGATAGAAAAGACGTCACTTCTGAACCATAACAAATTGATCACTGGCAACAAAATAAAAATAAATGAGTTCAAGCTGTTTAAGACATGTAACATTATTATGATATCCAAAGGGTTAACGTGAGAAAAATAACAATCAAATAAATATTGTATAGATTCCTACGTTTGAAAAAACATGTAACAGAGATAACAGAAAAAAATCAGTTCATTCTTTATAATAATCTAATTGTGATCCTTATACTTATCATATAAATAGTTTCTTTTAATTCTATCCATTAAGGATTCAATGCCGTTAGATACTATGTAAATAAAATAAAAGGGGATATGAAAATTTTATTATGTTATTTTTACCATTTCTTGATTTTTGGTGAAGTTAATGAGGTGTGAAAATTAACAGATGTGAAACTAACGAGGATTCTCTGCATATTGAATTTATCAAATAAGACCCACACTGAGAAATACCATAGGTATTTTCAATAGTTTCTATGTCACGGCTGAAAAATACCAAGTATTTTTTCAGTCTAAGCTTCAATTATTTCAAGACCCAATTCCAATTTTTTGGACCTAAACCCAAAATACTTAACAAAATTAAATTACTATTTACAGTATATTTAATTGTTAAGGATTGAATCCCTATGTTGGGCAAATTAAGTAGGAACTTCTAGATTGCTACTTGACGTTCTTCTTCTTTTTCAGTCTTTGTGATGGCTAATCTGAAAGATGGTGGTGTTATGACTGATCTGCAAAGTCTAAATCTTTGAATCTTCTTGATGTTACTAATTAAGTTTAATGAGTTTGTTATAGTTTCCTTTAAGTCGTAGATAGAATGAATAATACATTCTGTATTTGTTAAAAAGTCTGCAGCAGTTGTTGGGTAATGGTAAAAGCAAGCAGGACAATTGATTCTGGATACATATCTATGTGGGCAATCCATGACAATAGGGAGCATGTTGAGACCTAGTATGATCATGGAGTTAATACATATGGATGATTGAGGTATCATTGTTTTAATTTAAGAAATACACTAACCCCAAATTACAATGCCGCATGTTTTAATTTCTTTCAACTTTGATGGGCATTGGGAATCAACCCATAATAACTATTAATAAAAGATTTAGTTAATAATTATTATATAGTTATTTAAAAATATATATGAGAAAATAAAGAATTAGATTATACTTCTTTATTCTTGGAACAAATAAAATATTTTTTAAAAAAGCTTTTAATTTATATTTTAGATTTAGGTTTTATATAGACATGGTTAAACTATAAAAACATTATTAATAGATAATAATTAATCCAAGGCTAGACCTACTGGATCGACGCCTTTCAGTCACATACTTTTTAATGAAATACAAAAAATAGTAGATGCTTGATATGAAAGACTTAAATTAAATTACTGTTTATAATAAATTTAATTGTTAAGGACTGAATCCCATTCTTGGATCAAGTCATATTGAATATCTTTTAAATTTTTAAGAAGTTTCATATGTACTTCATATAAAGTTTTTGTACTGTTTACATCAGAGATCTTTCCGGCCTCAACTGTCCCAAACTCCAAATATTCAGTTGTGAACAAAATATCTATTTTTGTACCAAGTTTTTTTTTCGAGATATGACAGCAAGTGAGCGATCCATGTTGGTTCGTGCAGAGCTAGCCTTAGATAAATATTCTCCACTAAGATAAAATAATAGTAAAGTGTTAAAAAAATCCCTAATAATCTGTCACTGGCATCCATTATCAAATACATACGAGATGGCATTGATAGCACTATAATCAAAACAGTTGTTGATGATCACCCATACTCTTTTCATAAGATCGGCTTCAGTTTTAAATTCTTTCTGTAATCCAAGCATTAAAATCTCCAATATTGTTTGAACTGCATTATGAGCCTAATATAGAATAGAATCACGAACAGGATGAAACGTATGCTTGGTATATTCTGCCCAAATGTCGTCAAGTGTTTTCTAAAAATAGTTCAAATTAGGCTAGGTATATCACTCTTCAGGAAATAAAAAGGTTAAAAAAAGGAAAGAATGAAAAAAAAAACTTACAAGATCCTTGTAACTGTTCAGATATTCAGTGATAATGTTAGGCAGTTCTGCAATAGATAGCTGCTGTTCATTATCAATTTCATCAACTTTACTTAAGGTGAAATAATCAAGCTAAATGGGGTCTGAGATATCGAGAATCGTAGAGTGGCAAGGGCTAAAGCAAATTTCAAATTAGAATAATGAGTATCAAAAAAAAGGTAAGAGGACTAATTGGACTAGTCCTATACAGGTCGAAATCATTAGATTTCTAATTATTGGCACCTTTTTTTAGATAAAAAATAAGCATTTCAATAAAGTATATTGAAAATGAAAATCCTAAATACTAAAATTCTTGTATGTAAACAATCTATAGTTATTTCTATCATAACATTATGAACCAAGTCATGGAAAATTATTTTGATGATGAAATTCTATGCAAAACAAAAGAAAAAAAAACAAAGACTCATGAAAAATATAGTTAAAGAAAAAATAAAAGAAATGAAAACAAAAACTTTTCAGTATGAGAATAGTAGCAGTAATATATGTACATATATGCATAAAAGAGGACAGAAACAAGGACATATGTGTCATAAAAAAATAAGAACAAATATAGGTGATAATAAGCCAGATTTTCTATGTTCTCAACATAGCAAGCTCAATATACCTAAAAAAAGTGAGAAAAGGAAAATCCTATAAGTTTTGAAATAAAGAGAAAAGGTATTAAAATAGAAAAGTAAAAAAAGTTTATATATGTAGTAGAGGGATACTTAATATTACTGATGTTATTAATAAGCTAACAAAATAAAGTATACTGACTTTATATATTATATATCATAAAAAAAGATAACTAATCTTTTTTAATATATAGGATATAATATGTCCTTTTTTATATAAAAGTTTTTCTCTTTCATATAATCATTAATGATATCTCTTGTATTAAAACTATTTTCTTTAACGCAGCTATTTTCATTACACTATAACCAAGCCATTTCACATAAAATATTAGTTTATTATTATTATCAACCATATGATCTACTATTTTTTTTTACTTGAAATACATTATCACTACTATTATTTTTCTATTTATTACGTTTTCTTTTTTTAGGTGCATCAATGGTTATAATCTCATTATTATCTATATTATTTTCTGTATCTTTTTCAATATCTTCTATATTTAAATTTAAAATTTGGATTGTAATTCCCATATCTCATTATATTGTTTATTTACTTTTTGTTTATTACTAAAAACTAAATTAATCTTATTCATTTTTGTAGGAAGTTCAAATCTATCAGTATACCATGCCATATGATGTGGATGAACTTCTATATTATAACTTTCACAAAAGTTATGAATATTTTTTAATTAACAGGCAACATAAAACTGAAGATTATAATATTTTTATATCTGACATTTGTAATGCTGCTTTATTATTATTAAATCTATTGAATTTTGATGCCAATATAGAAAACTGGCTTTCAATTTCAGATCTAAATGATCCAAATTCACTATTATAATTTAATTCATTAATTGTTAAGTTTTTATTAACCTCTTTTCTAATTGGATAAGCAAAATTATTATACAGGTATATCCACAGCAGCAAAAATGTTACTACCTATAAACTTTTTGAAATTCTATTAACTTTTTACTATTTCGGAGATTCAAACCATGCATACAATTAATTTTTATTTTAGAATTTTTTTTTCTATATAAAATATAATCACACCAAGGTTTAATAAAACAATGGCAATTCTCAACACAGAGATTCTTGTATGTAAAAAAACTATGGCCCATTCAATTAGTGATATTATGAATGAGGTTATGGAAAAATACTTCGAAGATGAAGTCATATGTAAAACAAAAGAAAAAAAACAAAAATTGATGGAAACTATTATAAAGGAAAAAATAGAAGAAACAAAAACAATACAATTCTGGTCTATTAATTCTAGTTCTAATGTATATACTTATGTTCATAAAAGAAGAAAGAAAGAGGGCCATATGTGTCATTGAAAAATAGAGAGATAAACTCTAATAGTAAATATTTTGTAAACTATGAAATTTTTATAATCACAAGATTATTAAAAATTAATATGTTTACTTATAATTATTTAAATATATGATTTTTTTAAAGTGTTTCAGATTTATTTGATGGTCAAAATTAAATATTTTAATTTTATCCATCTGAGTTTAAAATAATATACCTCCAAAATTTTTAAAAATTAGAGGTATATTTTTATTAATATAAATATAGAAGATTTAGATATTTTTATATCTACATCTTTAATAACAACAACATTAATTAGACCTAACGGTTTTCTTGATAAATAATATCCTTATATACATAAGTTCATTATTATATTAACATTATTTAATTAAAAGATAAAAATAGTAAATATAATATATTTATGATTAATTTTTTACTTTTTAAGATATAATGATACTATTAAATTAGAAATATTAAATATATTATATTTTTATTTCTGAAAAAACAAGATTTATATATAAATATTTGTTTTTTAATATATATAATTAATTAAAATTAGATTAGGTGTTAGTGAAAAATAAAAACAAATTGTTTTTCTTTTTCTTTATGTTATAAATTTATGTTTTTATAAATTCCATAAATGTCAAAATATCCAAAATTTTATAAATTTTGATATTTTTTATTATATTAATATTTCAATGCCAAGAAAATCAAAAATATTTTATATTTTGATTTTAATCTCTTGGCATATAATTATTTAATTTGTATATAAAAATATTATAGAATTCTTGAATACTATAAATTTTTGTAATTATTAAATTAATGTTTATTCTTGATAAGAACAAATACTGGGAATAATAAACCAGATTATTTATGTGCTCAACATAGTAAGCTTCATATAACAAAAAACAAGAAAAAAACCTAAACACGAAATTATAGAAAACATTGATAAAATGGTTTATAAAAGATTAAAAGATATAAAAGATATAAAAAAAATTAAAAAAAGAAAAACAAAAGAAATCTACATCTATAGTAGTGGAACACTTAACTTTGCCAATATTGTTAATAAAATCATGAAATAATAGGTGCTGATGTTATATATTATACACTGAAAAAAAAGAGAATAGTTAAATTCTCTCAAAATATATTAGGTATAGTATAACATTTTACATTATATAACTAAATTAAAGTATGCCAAGATTATTGGTTTCAATATATGTTTTTAACATTGCTTTTTCATTAAAGTTATCAATAGTTAACTATGTATTGTCACTTTCAGAATAATCTTTCCATTTAACTAAAAAGTAATATATGTTATTTTCAATTTTATAACTAACAATTGCTTCAATGTCATATAATTTATATGCTCTTTCATTTCCTTTTCCTTTAAGTTTCCTTTTCTTTGATAATTCTTTACTTTTTTTATAATCATCACTTGAATCACTAATGCCTCTCTCAAGTCAACTTAGATATCCTTGAACTACTAGATCCCATATTAATGATTGAAGATTACTTGATCTTACAGGATCTTTATAACAATAATTCTTTGGCGACACACAAGCTCAAGATAAACTATGAAAATGTTTTATGTACTGTGATGATCATTCAAAATAGTCTTCAAAAGCATCTGGTAAAATGCTGCGATTTCATTGTGAAAAGCTGGAGAAAGTCACTGTTTACTGGAATTCGTCAACAACTATTACAAAATAATAAGTTATGTACTTAATGTGGAGAAAGAAAACATCAATTATAGGAAGTGTATTGACAAAGCAGATTTAGTTTACATTAGTGAAGAATATTTAATTGGTCAAAAAAGAGCCAACCTGAGAAAGAAGTGGTTTCTAACAACTGAGGTGTAGAGATTTCCCATTCCATTATTCCATGTTGTATTCTTGAAGAATCAGTGTTATAGTTTTTACTGCTGTTTATTTGTAGTTTTACACCGTCATATTTTAATGACCATTATTTGTCCCTTTATTAATTAAATAGAATGATCAATGTTTTATTTGGAATCCTTTTTTTACCAGATAAAACCAATGTGTAAGATGTTAGTCTGGAATATAAAATACATACAATTAGAATATATTCAGGTGTCGAAATAAATTCTAACAGAATTGGTTGAGACACTCAAATAAAAAATATGAAATATGATTTGATTTGCTTTATCTTCTTTTTATTTAATGTTAGTAAAAAAATAATAAGTATAAAAATGAGTTCTAATGCTATAATATAATAATTGATTTTCTTTTTCACTCGGTTAGCCCTGCAAAATATGGACTCTAACTCAATTACTCAAAACAAATAATGTATTGCTATGCAACAAAGACTACTTCAATTATAACAGATCATAGCACAATCAAGCGCTCAACCTTCTGCAGAGCCCCTGTTATCCCCTAATATTAATATCGAGGATGATGAAGAAGAGACCCTGTCATCTCTACACTCAACACTCATTACCAGTGTGACCTTCCTATATACTCTTGGTCCCGGTCACCTTTTTTGACTAAAGTTCTTTCCTTAGACTGTTCATTGTTCCCAACTATAATGCTCACTGATGATGAGCATCACAAGACCTTATATTTTCAGTATCCCATTGTTGTATCCAACACATATTATTCATAAAGATAATTATTTGTCATTCTAATTATTAAAGTATAGCGTATCTTTAATTATGCTTTGCTGACATTCGTGTATTTCCCTATTTGGACCATGATTTATAAGAGCACAGAAGTCCGTCTTCTATAATGATATAAGGTTACAGCTGCGTAGATATATCATATCGTCAACCGCTCAAAGTCTAATCTTAATATCATTAATCTTATATTCATAATTCACACGGCCATGACAGATATAAATCTTACGTATACACATATCAATATATCCCACTGATAATAAGATTCATATAAATAGAGATAATATTTTATTTTAATAAACTTCAGTTCAATTATTGTTCTTTTGGGTCTCGTTGACTTTTTAACGTCTCCTTTATTTTATTATATTTGATTGATATAACACCCATTCTCAATCATTCATTATGTAACGGACCTCATAACAAATAAAAAATTATGAGAAACTCTTATATAATTTCAATACTCCATTCTTAATCCTCCATTATGAATCTTTCTCCCAATTTACCTTCCTCGTATGTGGTAGGGTATCTCCAGACCTTTTCAAAAGGTGGGATAGTACAAGTAAGCAGGAAGAGCAGAAAGAGGGACAACGTTTCATAACAGAGAATTAAAAACGTATAAGGAAATTATCTTCGCGCACTAGGCGCGCACCAGGGGAAAATAATAGAGAAAAAAAAAGAAACTTACTAGTGCAAAAAATTGTTAAACCTCACACGGCACCTAATTATGAACCGCCAAGGTGGATCACTATGTAAAAGTGACAGAAAAGTTGTCCCATTACTAAAAACTCATGGACTAAAAAAAATTACGGCGGCACACCTTAAAGAAGTGCATAGGCCAGCCTTTAAAAGTCCGGCGGGACGGCAGTGGGAACTTGCTTAAACATCAAAAAGAATTAAGTCACATCCAATGTCCGGTTTCCATTAGAAATTGGCAAGAACTATTTTTTGGGGGGGGGACCAAATAATATATTTTTTTTAAAAATGAAGACAAGATTTTTTTTTACAAGTGAACAATTCGCGTCAGTGGAAATCATCATTAGCAAACACAGCATAATATTTTTCTTTAGCACCTAAGTAAATACGACACGATAATTTCTTAAGTAAACACAACACACCAAAAACAAGTCTTTTTGATGTTTTAAGGATTACGAACTTTTTTTCTTTTTTTCACCCAACCTTAAACATCAAAAAGAATTGAGTCACATTTAACGTCCGTCTAATGAAATTTTCCCTGTCACAATTTTTTATTTTCTTTGGCTTCATCGTGCTGCCCTTGGTAATGAGTACTGAGGAGAAGAAGAAGAAGAAGGAGCTAGGGTATATCCAGAGGGTCGCTCCTAGCTATCCTTTACCAATTTTCACCTTTTCCGTTAATGATCTTAATACTTTTTATAATTGGTTTGATAATATTGCTTCACAACATGCAAATTTTGTAAAAAATGGTTCATATACTCCAGTCAAGATCTCAAATTCAACTTTTAATAATGCTATAACTCACGTCGGTCGTCACCAAGAAGTGCAAAAAACTCTATATTTTATATGTGATCACGCAGGAAAACCCCCAAAAAAGAATAATGCTGAACAAAATCAACCCAAAAAACGTCAACGCACCAATCCTACTATTAAAGTAGATTGTAAAGCAAAAATTGAATGTAGAATTTTACTTGATAATACTTGTGAAGTTATTTATCATTGGCAGCACTCCTCGCACGATCCTACAGAATATTCAGAATTAAAGAAATCACGTCTCCCCACTGAAGTAAAGAACTGGATAAACGAGCATGTTGAAAAAAACATGGATTGGAAAGCATTTAAAGATTTGTTACGTTTATCACCTAAAGAATTACAAGAGGTTAGTGAATCATAAATTGAAACAGTTCTTCATGGCTTGGTTTTATCTAACAGCTTCTATATTTATCTTAGGCTGAAAATGATGATTCAAAAGTTCCATTATCTCTATTAGTTAATGCATCTGATGTTCAAAATGCTATCTTAGCAAAGCTTTCGAAGTCGTCAAGAAAAGCTTATATTGATAAAGAAAGTGTTTTGTTGTGGCTTGATGAATTACGTAAAAAAGAATATCATGTTCTTCAGCATATATATTCCAGCTCATTTGTGATTGCGTGGGTATCCCCATGGCAAAAATTGGTGAGTAATAATAAATATTGTTGGATAGAGCTATATGGTGTCAGATGAATGGATGATCTGACTTGGTTATCAAAAAATCTTATTTGTTATTTAGATTTTACAAAGACGATATATGTATTGATTCGACTCACAAAACTTGCAAATCATTTTTAAATGATGAAGACTGTTATTTGTTTACCATTGTTGCAAAGAATAGTTCAACAAACAAAGGATGTCCACTGGGATTTATGATAACGAATAGTGAAACGTCTGAAACTGTATCTATGTGGTTAGAATGGCTAAAAAAAGAAGTTGAATTTACTCCAAAAACGATAATGATAGACTGCAGTCCTATTGAAATTAATGCAATCAGAGTTGTTTTTCAAGAATCGGTTCAAATTCTTCTCTGCCATTGGCACATAAAGCGTGCATGGGATAAAAAAATTAAAAAAGATGTAAGCATTGTTATAGTCATTGATATTTTAGTCCTATACTTACATTCTAAGTATATATATATAATGTAGGTCAAGGCATCAACTGGTACCAAAGATTCAATGATTTTACGAAGTGAAGCACATTCTGATTTAAATAAGTTAATGCATTGTGAAAACCAAGATGATTTTGAAGTTTTGTGGGGCGAATTTGTTATTAAATGGAGAGATAACAAAGGCTGTCTCGAGTTTTATGCGTATATGTTGTCACGTTGGTACCCTAAAAGAGAATTGTGGTGCAAAGCATGGCGTTCGTCGTGGTCGTTCCACACAAATAACTATGTTGAAAGCTGGCATAATCAGCTGAAGTCTTTTTATCTTGGTCGTTCTCGCTGTTGTCGTGTAGATCGAATTGTTTATACATTAGTCGAGCTTGTTGAAATAGATTATCGTCAATATGCTTTACAAGTCAAATATGGTTTCAAGCATATGTCTTTGTCTGCTCATGAAAAACAAAGAAAAAAAGAAGCGAACAAAATTGATTTCGATGTTGCTAATAGTATGATTGTATTTGAAAATGGTGTGGTAAGTAAACCGTTTATTTATATGTACCTTTAGTTTATTTAATATCTAGCTCTAACTGTAATTCTTA
This sequence comes from Circinella umbellata, assembly GCA_025093555.1. NCBI lineage: Eukaryota > Fungi > Mucoromycota > Mucoromycetes > Mucorales > Lichtheimiaceae > Circinella > Circinella umbellata. The sequence continues at coordinate 20,264 of JAIWNF010000090.1, forward strand.
TAGCTATACTGTAGATCATTCACGGATTGTGGAAAATGGTATATAGTTAATTATAAAAATAATGAAAATGGACAATTGTTATTATCGACATGCTCCTGTCCTGATTTTGAATACTCTCGTAAACTTTGCAAACATATATTCTTGATAAATCGTATTAAAAGTATCCCATACCAAGTGCAACATATAACCACACAAAATAATCAAGCATCATCATCATCATCATCATCATCATCACCACTATCGCCATCACTACCATCATCATCACCGCTACCATCATTTTCTGAAACAAGGCTTTTAGATTTACAAGACGCTACGTTTCAAGAATATAATAGAAATGCAAAACTGTTTTTACAAAATTATAAAAAATTAGATTGTAATCAATTAGAACAAATAGGAGCAATTTTAAAACAATCAGCATCTTCATTTGAAAAAATAATTAATCCTCAAAAAGGACCAGAAAAACAGAAATAAAATCTTATTAAGTTTTATTATTATATTCTTAGTTCTATTGTTTTTTGTGGAATCGAATCCAATTTCAGGTAAAATCGAATCATGTTCTAGGTAATGTTTCAAGTACAATTAATTCTTATTGGATAGAGGTAAAGATTATTATTGATTGTAGATCTTCTGATATTTGTTTAGGTGATAGTACTGATAGTAATGATAATAATAATAAGAGACTGGCAACCTCGAAAAGAGGGGTACGTAACAATACATAAGTTGTACGTACGTACCCCTCTTATATATATTTTACATATATTTATCAGGTATTTTTTTTTAATTTATCCGTTAAGGATTCAATGTTGCTTAGGTGCTATAAAAGTGAAATAAATGAAGATGTGAAAATTTTACTATGTTGTTTTTACCGTTCCTTGATTTTTGGTGAAGTTAATGAGGTGTGCAAATTAAATGATGTCAAATTAACGAGAATCCTCTGTATCAGTGGCTTTATGTTTTTCCAACCTATGAATTTAATTAAAAAATGTTAGATAATATGTCAAATAGTATCAATTGTTCAAATAAGTTTAAAAATAAAAATAAAACAATACCAAGTTTCAGCAGCTTCACAACCAAAACTGGGGTTTGCATTCTTGCTCTTGGTATTCTGAAGCAATGAAGGCACGCTTTCTGCTGTTTTTCTCTTGATCTTTCCCATATTACCTTTTTCGGAAAGGTTTTTGGTGGTTGCAATTCTTCAAGATTTATAAATAAGTCGTCGCTAACTGCTTGTAAGTGTTGTAAGAGAGCTTGCGGTTGGTTTGGATATTTATGTAATAGGTTATTAATGCGTACGAGTTGAGTATTAATCTTATTCTCAACAGTTGGTGCAATATACGGCTCTGTTATAGAATTGATGGTGTTTTTCTTGTTGTAGTAGTGTTCTCTATATAATTTCATTAAAGTATGAATATTGAGTGTACCCGTTGCTATTATTGATATTACCTTTGGTTGCAGTTTTTTCAGGATAGAGATGCCAGTGTCTTGGAACCAAAGTTAAGGAATTTCACCAGTAGTTGGTGAAATGTGGCAATATGGAAGGTAATAATGGGCTTTGATATTACATTTACAATTATCGGTTTTCATAATATTACATACCATGTGTAAACTCTTCGCGGATGGCATAAAATGCAAATTTGGATATTTTACGCACTAATTGAGCTAGTCGTTGCCTATGGTTAGGTGGAAGATGAGGATCAACTTCAAGGATTCTTTATCCAGTTGTCTTTTCCATGCCATATTCTGTTTCAAAAGATGATAAAACAATTAGCACAAACATCCATATATGACGCGAGACTATTTCTACTTACTTTTAATCTACAGTGTTCATCAATCTGCTTAAAAGTAGAGTATAGATTGCCACAGAATGTTTGAATTGATTTTTTCAGACTAGCATGTGATCCTTCAACCCGGTTTATACTATTATTTCCAAAATGTGTGCCATACGTAATATCTCAGCCTAACCACTTTTCACCAAACTCGAGCTTTCTATATTGTTGACCAAATATATACGTAGATGACAATAATAATAATTGTGAATAGCTTATTTTACAAATAAAGATAGCGTTATAAATTTACTTACTCGTTTAAATATTGTATGACTTCTTCGAGTTTCTTGGACCTCATTACTATGTCTTTGTATTTGGCCGATGCGTTTGTCTCGAATTTTTAATCTGGAACAAGGCACATGTTCGAGAGAGTCATCATATTTATCAGCCCCCAAAAAGCTGATGCATTTTTTAAGCTCTTCATAATCACCCTTGGTATCAAAAAGCTTTTGTAATGTTGTTCGAAAATTACGCCGGACGTGAACTTTGCATAATAACTCTTTTCAATCAGGAAATATTTTGTCTAAGGCCTTTATCAAAGGATTTACACTATCAGTAACAAACGTTAGGGAGACACGAGTTAGTCAAATGATCAAACTATGTCTTGAAGTCTTTGAATAACCCAAGTATAAGTCTCGTTTGTTTCCCGACATACCCATCCACCAGAAATCCAAAATGTTTTTAAGCTAGAATAGCCAACGTTTCTTGTGCCTACGACATTGACAAAAGGCATTCGATGCTTGTTCGTTTTATATGTATGTTGCGTTAAAAATCACTATCACTGGAAACTTGCGTGCCAGATCGATAGCTGATTAATGTGCCCAAATAAGTGAGACCAGGAACCATTTCTCTCCTTCTTGCTTTGAATCAAACGCGACTTGATATCCACTCTCGTGGAGCTTCGTAATTAATTGGATTACTGTATGATCAGCATCGTTATTGAATACTGTTTGCCGCAAATTAGTAATATCTTTTAGAACAACGATCTTGCTCCGACTAGCAAGAAATGACTTGATATCCATTTGATGCACCACTCTTAATCATGTGTAAAACAAATACTTAATCATCAGTAGCAAGTTGACGCAGCATTGGATACAATAATGGTTCCTGTGTTAGTTCATGATTATGTTCCCCCTTACATATAAAAGGAGACAACATGTCATCGCTGACGATCCGTATTTGATTAGCGAAGAGTCATACGGAATGAACGTCCAAAACGTTGCGAAAATTCTTTATGCTGTTTGTTCTGCTTGTGGTCGCCAGAATCGATAATTTTACGGCTGTCATTGGCAACAAATATTTTTGATTTGATAGTATCCTGGTGAATGCTGTTGTTAGTTGGATGGCCATCATGTTTACATCCAAAAATCATTTATCTTTTATCATCTTTTTTTTTCCATGGGAAATATTGCTTCTCATTGTATAAAAAGCAATTCCATTTTTTTCGCCCCATGCAAAGCATGTATTTTCTAACACCATTATAATCATCTCAAGTTCCCTGCAGTTCTTGAGGGATTAAGGTTGGAAATAGAGATTCAGATATTGCAATCAGTGAATATTAAAAAAAATGTCGTTTTTCGTATAAGAAAACCAAATTTTTTATGGTCTGTGTTTAACGGTGTTATTATTATCGCTTCATATATATTTTTTATATATTTGAATATTATCTGAATGTTATTCGTATATTTATATATTTCGCGTATATTTTTTCTCTACGGTGACCAAGCAGAAGTTATTGAGCATTACAAGAAGTACACAGTAAAAATAAAGAATTAGTCACCACCATATTATTCAGTATGTATAACGACTAACATTATTAATATTATCAAACACTACTGCTCCAACACAACTGGTTTATTTTTATTCTCGATGATTCTTCTTTTTATTAGCGTAAAACTAAAGATCATCTTTTACTTATCAAGAACATGATCTATTTACTTATTAATACATTCTATGCCGATTATGTTAGCTACCGCATCTTACGTACGTATCAACAATGAGAGAAATAGAATAAAAGTTGCTCCCATTCACTGTATATCATAAATCATTTTTTTTACTCATCCATTTTCCTTGATTCTTCAGCTTGAGATCCATCTTGGTTTTATTTTAATCGATCACTTTTCCATTGAAATGGACCGTGATCCATCCAACTGCTTGTGTTGAGAAAAAGAATAGTCTTTTTTTTGAGATTCCCACGGCTACTGAAAATTATAAAATCGTAAAAATGATTTCGTGATAAAAATAACCTCCTTTTTTTTCAACCGTTTTCTTTTTCTTTGTAATCAATCGTCAGCTGTTAAGTTACATTCCATATATTATTTATCTTCAATGGAAAATGAGCGAGAAGAGAACAATGTCTATATGAAGGATAGCAGCAGAAAAATCTAAGAAAAAAAAATATTACGGTCCCGTAATAAACTAAACAGCTATATATATATATATATATATATATATACCAACAAAGGACGAATGGATTTCAACACATCTGCTTAATCATCTTAATCTTTTAATATTTAAACGAATTCTATATCGTCATGAAAAGGTTAGTAGGAATCTTGTTGTGAAATTGAGATGAAGATGAGACTTGTATGTTGTTCTTTTATTTTATGACGGTTCTAACTTGGTAATAATAAACTTTTATTTTATACAGCGGTTGAGTTGGAACATAAACGGTTTGGGTTATTTAATGGGTGATTAGTTGTATATAATGGGTTACGTACGAATAGAAAAAGGATGATGGTGTTTTTTATATATGATGATTTTATTACAATTTATTATTATTGCATATCATTATTACGGTGGCTATTATTTTATTTTATTCGTTATTCTTCAACACTACCAGTTAATACCATCAATTATTTTTATATCTGATCTTCACTACCATCTTTGTTATCTTTGAACTTGAGACACAATTCTTTCCTTTATCATGATTCAATATCACCATGCTGATAACCATTAGTTTATCCGTCATCCTTCAACATCACGATCGATACTCAATCTTTTTTTATCACCATCCAATACTACTACGTGTTATTTTATTCACGATGCTTCAACATCATCCTTTTCTTGATCATTATTAACTAATGTCATTATTACTACTACAGTCGTGATTTTTAGCACTTCAGGGCATGTTGAAGTTAGCTAATTAAATATCGTGACGCCGTGTATTTCATAAACAATGAAAAAAATTATACATCCACGATACCATAGCTTCCATACGTTGGGAGTTAAAACTATACATAAAGGTAAGATAATTTATAATAATAAATATATTATATACTTCTGTCGTTGGTATTTTTTTAAGTAATGATAAACATTTCTTCTAATATTATGGATGATATATAAAAATAAATAAAAGAGGCCAAGAATTATATATTTTTTCTACAAGTGATTAATCCATGGGGGAATAACGTTCCCGAGATCTATTGCAATGGCAAGGACATGAAGCTGTTGAATACATATTATATGAATATCTTTGCGAAGAGGAGATTGAGGATTACGTATGGGATAGTTCAAAACAAAGGACATGAAATGGTCGCGTAAAAGATATTATTTCGTGCTGGATTAAAAAAAACTTATGTCTGGTGTTTTTTTGACCGAGGAAACAAAAAAAAGACACCTCAGACTTTATACCCGCCTTACCTGGCATTTGAAAATTAAAAAAGGGTCACTATTAACATGTGTAACTTTATCATCAAGTAACTTACATATTGTTAATAATAATAAAAATAGTGTATATATATATAGCCGTAAATTCCAGATTTTACGTATATGTTCGTTAAGCTTAGAAAATAATAATAAAGATAGTCATATTATTGCAGTAATAATTATAGTGATAGTGATAAACAATCAATAATAGTAATAGTAATAGTAATAGTTAATAACATTTATGTCTTGATATTATATTCAAAAAAATATACAAGGAATATATAGATATATGGATAGTATTCAGATAGTATTCAACTATTTAAAAATATATAATAATATTCATGTATTGATATCATATTGAAAAAATTTACAAGAAATATACAGTTATACGAATAATATATTTATTAGAATGTCAACGAGGTACATACTCTAAGTTATAGTCAATGGTAATATCTTTTAGCGAATGTGGAGTTTTTTGGGACCAGTAAATGTGTTCACGAGTATTTTTGCCTTTTGTTCGACCTGCAAAACCAATTACGTTATCTTCTTCGATTACTACATAAATTTTACTACTAGCATCTGTTTTATACGGCCGTGGCCCATGGCCTTTAACTAATCTACATAACTCAACAAACGCAAGAAGTTTTTCACATTTCCCTTCATCTTCATCCACGACAAACCCATGCTTAAAAAAGGGAATGACTACGGGCGCGCCAATTCTGAGCCGGCACTTTAGTAACATGGCGCGCCCTTCGTCTGTTTTACTTTGCTTACTCTTGTTCAAGTTTGCTATATGAAACATATCTTATTTAAACTGAATTTTCTCTACTTTAAATAAAAGAATTATGAATAAAAATATGACAGTCCGGTTGAATCATCATCATTCTTCAGTTGAATACTTTTTGATAATAAAAATATCAAGCCATTTGAAAAACTATTAAAGATATACATATTAATTTCTTTTTAATCTATTATATCCAATAGGTCAAATCAAATTAAGAATTAATTCATACGTATAAAGTAAAAAATCATATTCAATTTTTATTTTTACTTTCAAAGGTTTTAGTAATAGCATATTGAAATAATTATGCAATGGAAATATTAATAATAGGTGTTGTAAATATTAATATAAGCTTGCTATTATGGGATCCATGGACCAGCAGGATTCTTTAATATAGGTTCATTACAAAAAGCAATAACATTTGAAGACTATGCCGCTATCTTTCATACAAAGTGTTCTTGTTCTTGACTCATTCAACAAGACTACACCAATATTTCATACGAGGATGCAATAGAATTCTTGTTTAAGAATCAAAATCTTGACTCAAGAGTTTACGATCAGCCACAAGACGAAAATTATACCTTTAAGAGAGATTTCTAGAAGCTATTGTTATTCATATTTAATATGATTGATTTGATTATTTTTTATCGTTTTGTATTATTATGTATATTTATGTCATCTTTTTTTTTTCGTTATACTACGTATGACCCAATTTCTTTCTTCTTCCCTATTTATATGGTACTCTCTTACTTGGTAATTTATATTATACAGATTATTCCTTTATCCTACGTAATAAATGTTGATACGTGATCTTTTTTTGAGCTGCTCCTATAGCCCACGCATTCTTCTATATTATAATTCATATGTCCTTTTCTTATAATTTCGTTTATTTATAGCACAAGCATTATATAGTACGTATTATAGTTATATGCCTACAATTAGTGCCATTTTTGATCTATGTCATACTGCTTCGCTCCTTTGCTGTTGGCTTTTTTGTATAGTCACAGAAGTTTACGTATTGCATTCTTTTATAACTTTTTGCTTCAGTGATTTTTGAGTATATTTTATGGCGTAGAAATAGAAATAAACTCTATGTTCAATTGGCACAATACGTTAAATATATTGTTAATAAGTATTGTTGAGATTGTGAATATTTTGAATAAGTGAAGAAAAAGGGCAGATGAAGGGTAGATGAAGGGTAGATGAAGGGCGCGCCATGTTACTAAGATGCCTGTTCAAAATTGGCGCGCCCCTCGTCTGACTGTAAAATTTTGGCGCGCCCGTAGTCATTCCCTTAATTTAATGTAGAAACAAACACGCTTTTTTTGTTTTACTTCGCCGTAGTAGCATGTTGTCCCGCGAAAAAAAAAGACAAGTAAATCTTTTGTCGAGCGCGAAACCCAACAAAGGTGGAATAGGGGAAGCTCGTTATTTATATAAAAGATATATAGAATCCCTTTTATATCTAAAGAGAACGTTTACATATGAACTATCAAAGAAAGAGCCATAACTCTTGGCAACACTCGTTCAAAGTAAAATATCAATATAACGTGTTTGTGAATTGTGGGAGAGTGGAAAGAACCCTTTTACTGAATGCATCAATTTCAAATGTTTTACTTAGACAGAGTACCACTAACTTGGTTCTTTTTTTACATAGGTGTAAATATATGATAAAAAATATCACCTGGTGCTTCACCGAATAATTTCACTCGTATAAGTGTGTATCAGATATCACATTAAATCTATTTAGGTACAAGAACACATGATCATATAGCATAACATATTACTTTCTTATTTCTATAGGTAATAGAATTAGCTATACTCAAAATTATCTTTAACTATTACCTAATCTTTTTTACACGTGATTATTAATTTCCTAAATGAGCATTTCACTATAATTGGCATTGCTAAATATATTAGTTTCAATTGCCACTATCTCACCAAAATTTCTAGTATCAGACATGTACACTTGGTCACCATTATCCAACTCTCTTACTCTCCAGTTTCAGGGTCAAATTCCAACAGCAATTGCAGCCATCAGCACTCAACTCCTCTTTGACAACATCGACATACATCCCTCAATTGCTCATGCTCTACAGCCAAACCATTCTACACCCAATTGGGACAACAAACAAATTAATTTATCGCCTTGGCTCTTACCAATTTCTCTTCCCTTACGCACCCCACGAAGCAGACCTCCTCGTCCCATTTTCATTATGCACACCGGCCCTGGCCGACTACGTCGCTTATGGCAATCTCAAGGTACATCTTTCACTACTTCTACATCAAGAATTATCACCACAGCACCGACACCATCAGCTTGGCGACGTTTTTGGCGTCTTCAGCTCCCCCATAGTATCCGTACCACCTGGTGGCGCTTTCTTATCAATCGTATCTCCAACAAAGAGCAACTACATCGAGTTTTTCCAAGTAAACACACGTCCAATATGTGTCCAATTTGTGGCAATGAAGTAGAAACACTTCGACACTTTATGCTAGACTGTCCTTTGAAATTCACCTTTTGGACCATTGCACTACCCAAGATTAATGCTCCGGATACCATTACACATGCTGACATTTGGACAGCTCTTCAACTTAAAACGTCAACATTACACCATCCTTTTCTTCACCACCATTTAGATTCTCTTGGCTTGATATTTCAAACAATATGGGCCATGCATTGGCGTACGGTCATTGACGGACACCCTTGGTCATTCCTTATTGCTGAATCTCACTTAGATAATCTCATATCTCGCTCCCCTTTCATTATTCCTGACTCTATTCTGTAATAGTTTATAAAAATTTGGGCTCAGAGCCCCAATAAATTTAGTTTCATCCAAATAGAATCAACTCTACTGTATCATCTCGATGAACCATATATTATTATGATATATGTACGTAGTCTAATTAGACCAAAGAGTATACGAATAAATCATTTACTTTAGTTATTGTTCCATAGACAGATTTAATAAATCTAATTAGAAATATTTTAGTACTATTGTTTTTTTCCTAAAGATTCGCGGCCAAATTATTTTTCACTTTGCGTCCCCTGTGATTTTACGTTTGCGCTTGATTATTTTCAACTTCGCGCTGTTTATAGTACTAATATACAAAGATTTCCGCGAAGTTGAATATAATCAGACGCAAACGTAAAATTACAGCGGATGCAAAGTGAAAAATAATTTGGCCGCGAATCTTTAGGAAAAAAACAATATAAGCCTATCATTCATCATTGTTTCTATCGCAACTAGGGCAAAAAAAAATAGTATGGGAGTACATCTTCAATATCAAAATCATCAGATTAAAAGAATCTGATAATCAAAAAATTGAAAAAAAAAATCCATGTCATTTACTTACTTATATCTAATCATGATTCATAAGTATTTATTAAGTCTATTAATGACACACTTATGATGTATCTATGTGATAATGGGGGAAGATAAAGCGGAGAAAAGAATTATGTCATTTCTTTTGTATAAATTTACATTAAAAAAATATAGTTCAGTTATCGGGAAACAAAAAAAAAACGCGGGAACGTAGTAGATTAAGTACAACCATTTTAGCATTATAATAATAAAAAAAAAACTCTGTTCCTTTTTTTTTTTGGCTTTTCTCTTCACTCTATTATTGAGAAAAAAAAAAGACCATGTTTCGACCATTGTTTCGATCGTTAACCAATCGTTCATTAAAACTTACAGTACAACGTAATGTTATTGTTACATCAAGACAATTATTACCTCGTATTCAAATGCCAGTTCAAGAAGTGCTGGTACAACCCCGCTGGTATTCTACTCCACAACAACAATGTTGGCATTGTGGCACGCCAACAAAGACTACTTCAGTTATATGTGAAAATCCTGAATGTCATTCTATTCAACCTGTTCAACCTCAAGTGAATTATTTTGATTTATTATTGGAAGGGTAAATAATTGTATATATATGTATGTGTATGTTACTGGGGAGAAGGAATGGAACATTGCGGGAGTATGTTTTTTTTTTTTCAAGAATAATAACAACAAAGAATAGAAACTAACAGAAAAAAAATATTATAGAAAAGAACATACTTTTGATGTAGATATTAAAGCTATGCGATTCAAGTTCTTAAGTTTACAACAAAAAGCTCATCCTGATAGTTATTCACAATCATCCAAGGTAAAATACACGGGAACAAAAAAAAAAGTATTCAGGAAGACGAAATGAAAAGTTTAATAAATAGGAACAATTTATTTTATATATAAATAGAAAGAGCATGAATATGCACAATTACAATCATCTTTACTTAACAAGGCATATGGTACATTGAAGGATCCATTGGCAAGAGCTCGATATATGTTAGAATTAGAAAATGTTGAGGTATCGGAATCAGATTCATTGCATGAACCTGAATTGTTAATGGAAGTTATGGAACTACGTGAAGAATTGGATGAAGTGACTAATGAAGAAGAATTGGATCAAGTGAAACAAACAAATGATGGTAAATATTTATATAATAACAAAACATTTCGAGAAGGATAGAATACTGGAGGGGGGAGGGGGGAGGGTTGTGTTGTATACATATAAATATGCCTCAATGAAATTAATATTTTATTTATAAAATAGCTAAATACGAAGAAACAGTAAAAAATTTATCTGAAGCATTTAAATCAAAAAATTTGGATCATGCAAAGGAATTAATGATACAACTTCAATATTGGGAAACTATCCGACGTGCTATTATTGAATGGTCACCATCTCAATAAAAAGAAAAGTATAATATAATATAAATAAAATAGAATATTAGAGTTCATTGTAAAATTTGTAATAGTATTAGATCCACCATATTATTATTTTTAGAATAGATAAGTATATTTATTATAAGATCAAAGTTGCATTATCAAATCGACTCTAATTATCAATAGATTCACCTTTTAGTTTATTTGTTAAAATAAAAAAAAATCTTTTCTCATCCTCCCCCCTCCCAAAAAAAAATTAGTTGCTACGTATCATATCCAAATCAAGTTACAAAAAAAAAAAATTACTGCCAAGTGGCAAATGTATATTAGTGTTAACTATAAAAGAAAAAAAGGTTATTAAATATTATTTAGAGTTGACCATGCAAGAAAAGTTTTCTTCCATTAGGAAATTGGGGGGGGGGCTGTGCACCCAAATATAAGTTTTTATTTTCTATATTACTAAACTTTGATTCATTTTTCTCTTACTTTATATTACATTATTAAAAACGTATAACATCCAAATACATTATACTGTAGAAAGTTAAAAAAAGAAACCGAGAGATGAAACCTTTTTATATGTTAGTGCGACGTAGGGTTTTTTTTTCATTTTTGGCGCCAGCGAAAAAATATTATTCATTTAAATATCCTATGTGTACTACGTAGATTTTAACTTTGCTATATATAACCAAAAAATCCAAGTTAACTTTAATGTATTTAGAATAAATATACATATACATGAAAAGATTCATTTACTAAGTTTTACCAAACGAAATCATTACATATTAAGGTACAAATAATCTATTCTTTGTCGTCTCTTCAACAAAGAATAAGTACAACATAATATATATGACTTTGTTGATAAATTTATTGTTTTTTCTTTATATAGAAAAACCATATGAATCTTTAAACTTTTTTCTCGTATAACCCTTTGTCTTAATCCTCAATCTTGTTGGACAGCGTCACTAGTGAACCCATGAACCATGACAGAAATAGATGTACTAAAAAATAAATTCCAAAGTGAGAGAACAAATGATATCGGCAGCCCAATGTGGAGAAGAACAAGTCGCAGATAAGTGGGGTGAACCGCATCATACGCCTTATTATGTTGATCCAAAATGAGATCCACACCCGGAATACGGTGGTAGCAAGCATATTCCATAATCAATCTTGCAGTAAGACCATTCTCCTTAATAAACTTACCTGGCAAAAAGCCCGTTTGAACAGGCGAGATAATAGGTTGAACGACAGACAGTAATCTTGCATTTACCAAATGAGCAAAAGCTTTGGCATTAGTCTTGATTAATGAAATAGGTCGTCAATTGGATAATAGAGACAAATCTCCATTTTTTGGTAAGAGGCATAAACGAGTTTCGGACCAAGATTTGGGAAAAGCACCAGCACCAAGTGCATCATTATACACATTAACAGCGAGCGCCCCAGTCAAAGGATGCTCAAAAAGAAGTTGTAAAATTGGATATGGCAAACCTTCACTACCAGGACTACTAGCTCTGGGAGCACGTTTGGGACCGTCAATGAGACCCCCCCCAAGGAAAAAGCAGAAGTTAAACGAGATTGAATAATTGATAAAGAAAGTAAATCATTGGGGACAGGTTGGAGTATCTTATCAATGACATTATGGTCAACCGGTTCTGGTGAATAAAGATGTTGATAGAACATTTTTGCAGCTTCGGTCATGGAGTCAGGCGTAGTACATAATGTGTTGGTGGTAGGATGACAAAGATAGGTTATAGTTCTTTTGACTTGTCGAACTTCAATTGAGCATTTGGTATACGTAACCGGCAAATTGTTCATCATGTTACCGCCAACGTAAGCCAGCTCGAAGAGCATTAAGATATACTAAATCAGATTAAATGGTAGCAATTTCGTCTTCCAATGAAATCAGAAATCAGATAGGTGTTGTGTCGAAGTTCCATGTTGGTACAAGCTGATAAGTAGCCTCGTCGTTTCTTTTGTAATAATTGTAACCGGATTTTATTATGCGTTCCTCTTTTCCTTGAATACTTATATGCAAATTTACCAGTAATTAGCTTGATATGATCCCATTTGTGTTGAGTGGAAAGAGTATTAGGTAATTTTGAATATTCGTCTGTAAGTAATTGGTATAAACTGCTACAGAATTATTCATCATATGCTAATATAGAATTACATCGTCATAAACCAGGTCTAAGAGGTGCTTGGCCCAAGCGTAATTTAACAGAAACAAGTTGATGATTAGTCTATTAAGGGTTAATAAAATCAATAAAAGGAGAAGAAGTATAAGAGAACAAATCGTCAGAGGTAAAAATATAATCAATACAGGAACGAGAAGAATTACGAAGAAACGTGGGGTTTGGGCAATCACCAGAAGGTGTTACACAATCCACCCAAGAAGCAGAAAGATGTTTTTTCCAAATATCAGGAATACCATGAGAAGAACAAGAAAGGATTTGGTAATTAAAGTCACCCAAAAAAACACTATGTTCAATGGAAGAAGAAGAAGAAAAAGGCAATTGATATAAAGAAGAATAAAAAGGTACACGTTGAGAAGAACGGGTAGTAGGGGCATGAAGAACAATAATATTAATAGGGGCAAAAGAAAATAAAGAATGAGAAGCAGTGACATGTAAGACTTACCATCCAACTCGAAGGAATTTAAAGAAAGTTTAATAGATGAATTAAGAGAAATGATTCCAACATGTTGGGACCAAAAAGATGATGATGCTTGAAATTGTGTAAAAACTGGATTGAAGGGTGTCATCGCCGGCATGAGTTTCTTGGAGAGTCAAAATATCAAGAGATTGTGATCGAAGAAAACAAATAAATTGTTTACTGCGTTGGGGATCGTCTGTATTAGGCAAGCCATGACAGTTGAGGGTACCAATTCTCATATTGATATTTTCATTGATTAGGGTTTTGATTAGGTTTGGGTTGACGAGAGCTACGCCGAGCACCTGTTTCACTATAAGTTGATCCAAAGATTCGTATAGCAACACCATTGACTGTTTTCATAATAGACATCGTGGAATTGTATTGATTTAGTTCTATAGAAGAAGACAGTAGATTATTATTTTTCTCAGAAGAAGATGGGTCTCTGGAGTTTAAAATGTTAGCTAGTTCTTTTTCGTTGTCAGTTTCTTGACCAGTTGTGCCTGTGATGCCAGTGCTCACTGGAGTAGGCATAAGAGAGCTACCTGTTCCAGCTCCACTTGAAGAAGGGTGACCTTGGTTCGGCTCTTGTTGATCCAAAGAGAAAATTGGCGCAATGGCATCAATGTCTATATCTGTCGACTGGCGAGGTGATGGTGGAGCAGAAGAAAATTCTACATCACTTTCTGGTTCCTCCTCGGCTGATGTACTTAAACCTTCCAAAGGGCCATCCTTTTTATTTTGTATTTTGATTTGTATTTTGTTGAGGTGGAAGCACAGACTCAGTTGTGTCACCGACGTAATGCTGAGTTGGTTTAGGTGGATGTGATTTTTGCTGACAGTTTTGCGAGTAGTGACCATAAACACCACAAGATGAACATGCTTTAAAATGTTTAGAATTAGCTTTTGGGCAAGTATCTTTTTCATGAGTATCCTTGCGGCAAATACGACAGTAAGGGGGTGATCCTTCCCAAAAGGCTCCAATTTCATAATCCATATAGGAGAATTGAAACGTGTGGGTGGTCAATTTTTTATTCGAGTTGGTAACATCTAAACATGCACTACCTTGACCCATGGAGAAAGAATGAGGTGGTGATAAGAAGCGACTGATATCCAAGAGCCGGCCATATGACTCTAGTGTCTTTTGAATAGCTTGGAATAAGTTATGTTCTGGAAAATGTGATAAGTCATAAAGATTAATAGTCATAAGTCCTGATCCTTTGCGAAAAGCAGGAATACCAAGGATTGTTTGTCCTTGAATAATCAGCCCAGTGGATGATAAAGTATGGCGTTGTTCGTCGTTACGAGGTGTTATTTCGACGACGACTCGTTTATCTTTAAATCTGAATTCCACTCCTCGAGGAGAAGATGGGGAAATTTCTGAGCAATAGCATCACAGATTAGGTGTCGATTATTAGTGATGGAAGCGGTTTCAAAAAAGAGACTTGGATTTATAGATGAAAAATATTCGGTGGTGCAAAGATGTTTGCCAGGAGCAATATGGTGAACACCAGAAGAAGAGAAAACTAAGCGGCGCACACTTTTGAGAACTGGTATAGCTGTTTTGAGGCGATTGTCATTATTTGACTTGTTCACATGTGGAGAAGTTTTTGTTGTTTTGGTATGAGGACATTTTCTTTTTTTGACTCATAGGCGAAAAGAAAAAGGTGAAAACAAGAAGGCATCAACAGCAGAACTGAGATTTTTTTTTGGGGAGGGGGTGAGGTGGTTTTGATAAAAGTTCGGATTAGCATTATTGCGTATTCTTAATTAATAGATCCAAAATTATGGTCCAAAACTTCTTTGGGATTGGCTTAAAGGACCTAAAATTTTAAAATAGATCAGAATAGTTAATTTCCGATAGACATTTTTATCCGTATATGTCCATATTTGGGACACGTTGCTTAATAATAAATCTATTGTCATCGCTCAACTATTTATCCTTACATGGTTTTTCTTTCAAGATGCGGAAAGAATGGATCTTCATCGAATTTGTTCGTAGCCATATTTCAATATATATATATATATATTTACATGAGCAAAATGATCTCGGACTCACTTTTTTTTTACCTGGAGCGTTTGATGATATGCAAGTTGATAAAGTTTATCTTATTTGCTTTTTTGCTTTTATTTGATTATATATTATAGTCTATTAACTCATAAAAATATAATATAGGCGGCCCTGGCATTATTATAAAAGTATATGAATCTAAGTTTAAAAAAAGAAAGGTGTTAAAAAAGTAGAAAAGGGGGAGAAAAGGGTACATGGTGTCATTAGGTTATTGGTAGTGGTGAGTTGAAAGAGTACCAGAAAGAAAATGCTTTTTGGTTACCGTTCCTGATAGATTTGCTGCTATGTTAGAGCCTATTCTAAGAATATAGATTCATCCACACAGATATGTGGGAAGGGTTATTCTCGATTGGATAATCTAGAAGAAGTATAAACACCCATAAAACAGTTTGTAGAATTTAAAACGACAGATGAAACTCACACTAATATTATTGAAAGTGAATATTTTTTTTATGAAGTTAACTTTATCTTATCTTAGGTACAACATGGAATGGAATTAAACCCAGAGTTTAGGTCCTAGGCATAAAGATTGCATTTACTATGTCATGGAAATTAGTAGAGTTTATCTGGAGAAGAATAAGCATGCTCGGGATTTTGTGGACAAACCAAACTACTACAAAATATAATGTGTTGTTCTTTATTACAATAAGTTCTTATTGCAACTATATTGTTTTTCAATCAAGTCAAGCATTTTTGCGCTAAAATTTATTTGTGCAAGGTCATCTTCTTTAGTTGAAAAGTAAACAAGATAAAATTGCCGGATCCAGCATCTACAATGGAACAATTTATGTAGAACGATTAATTATTTATTAATCTTTATCTTTCTTTTTACTAAATAAGTATGATCTAACTACCTCTTATGATAAGTATAGAAGAAGATCAGAATATATACAAGATATAAAAATCGGCTATGTATTAGATAGAATACTTTTTTCGTTCTATTGTAAAAGCTCTATATAAATTTCATTTTTTTTGTCATATTATACTTTTAGAAAAAGAAAAACTTTACTAATATGATAATATGCATGATTCTCATCAGATCATTCTTCATCTTTATCTATTGTATTTATTTATTTATATTATTTATCTTGTTTTTCTTCATCATTTTATGAATTGTAAAAAAAAAACCATTTATGTGCCTATTTCCTATCTAAAAAAATAATATTAAAGTTGATTCAATATGCAGCGTTGTTATTATTACGTACAATTTGTTAAACTGTAACAAAAAGTTATACTATTCCAAATT
Organism: Circinella umbellata; assembly: GCA_025093555.1. Lineage (NCBI taxonomy): Eukaryota > Fungi > Mucoromycota > Mucoromycetes > Mucorales > Lichtheimiaceae > Circinella > Circinella umbellata. Next base: position 37,194 of record JAIWNF010000090.1, read on the forward strand.
AAATATTATTTCTTATAGAGATAGTAATAAATATTTCTAGCATCTAGACCTCAAGAGAAATGAAAATTAGGCTTAACCGAAACAAATGGTTATAAAATTCTATTTGAGTATAAAATACTTCTTTTAGTTCTTCGCGAAATGAAAAAAAAAACAGAAATAGAAAATCTCCTCATCGGGGAATAGAAAAGATCGTCAGAGCTTTTTTAAAATGAAAGATCTTAAAAAAAACGTGATAAGGATAAAATAAAAATAAAAATATAAAAAAACGTGGCTATACTATAATCATTACGCATTATAATAATAATTTGTGCACGGTTAAAAAAAATTATTTTCTCTTGTTAATAATAAATTACTAAACTTGTTAACCAAAATAACTTATAAAACTTTCTGGTTTCTCCCAACTTTTTTTTTTTTGTAACACCATCTAAAATAAAAATCAAATATAATCTTTAGCCAATAAAAGTTGTATCCTGGTAAGAAGCAACAATAAATTATTATATTTGTTAACCCTCCTCATAACCGCCCCCCCCATCATCTTTTTCGAATAGTTAATAATTACTCTTCACAGAAAACTTATTCTCTCAAGTATTTAGATACATTAATTTTATTTTATTTTTTTACACTTTTCACACTGTGAGTTATGGATATTTCACATGAATTATCGGAAATGAATGGACCTTGGGTGTGAAATATATCATGAAAAAGTAGGCAACTAATTTTTTGTAAATAGTTTCATTCATTCACTCATTTTTTTTAATATAATTATTATCCTGTTTGGATTGATTTATACTTTATTATCAAACTTGAGATCCTTATTAAATGTACCTTGTAATATATTCTATTCTATTTATTTATGTTATAAAAAAAAGAAAGTAAATGGAAAGGATCGCCCTGAATGTTTTTTAGAGTTCTTTCCTTTTTTGAAAATAATTCGCGTCTTCCTTTCCTCCCCCCCCCCAAAATTTGTTTTTAAGCAAATCTAAATTTCAACAATAATTATTCATCTTTTTTTTTTACACATATCGACTCATATGTCTCTTTTAAATATATATATATAAGGACAATCGAATCAGATTAGAGTAAATAATTAATAATATTAGTAAGGAGGGAGAGGGGAATTTTTGTATAAGCAAAACTTTTATACTCAAAACATTCCGGTTTATTGAAATCACATTTCTAAATAATGATAACCACATAACCATAATAAATTATATGTTAGTAGTAAAAGAGTAATATTTAAGAAACTTATAAATAGAACTATTGCCAAATGATTGACATATAATAATTTACTATTTGAAGAGTTATTCGTATCTCTCTCCCCTAGAATAAACCATCTAATCAAGAAATCTCCATGGTAACCATCTCACGTTGTTGCCCTGGATATCTACTAATAGATATCAACTTTTTTTTATGCATATATGTATATATATATATATATATATCAAGCAAAGTAAAAGTAATAGATAGATATACAATAACATGAAACTTTACAACTTAATGCAAACGAAATTATTATAAAAAATTATGAATATGAAATTCCGGAGAAGAGTGCGTTTTTTTTTTTTTTTTTTATTCGGATACAATCTTATCAAGAGCGAAAAATACAAAAAAACCCCAAGTCCGCACTTAGTGTCGTGTTCTAATAATCCCAAGTCGGAGAAAATCCTTATTTAAAACGCACTTTATATTGTTCGGTTTTTGTGTAATTACAACCCGCTTTTTTTTTTGTTAATAAAGCGCGGTATATCTTCTTGTTGCACAGGAACAAGAAGAATAAAAATTTCATCTCTTTAACACCTTTTATTTTTTATTCCATCTACTTTTTTTTTTTTTTTCGTTTCTCTTTCACTTCCTCTTTGTTCTTCATTTCATTTCAATCCATCTTTTTTTTTTTTTTTTTTTTGCTCTCTCATTTTTTCTTTTTTGTTTTATCTCGCAAACTCATAATCTCATTCCTCCTCTCTCTTTTTTTAAAAAAAAGCACGCGCATCATTCATTTTTTTTTCTTACATTTTAAAGATAATATTCATTTCATCATCATATAACGTATTTTTTCTCTTAAATACGACAACAGCATATTCTTGACCCATTTATTACAATTAAAATAGAACAAACCGCAACCCACAAAAAAAAAGTAACAACTAACAACAAAACAACAGTAAAATCAACCCACAAACAATCAACAACAACAACAACAACAAATGGCTGCATTAGCCTTGAAGCGTAGGACTCCCTCGCTTGGTACTTTACCTAATGTACCAGCAAATATATCTATTGTCGATAATCCTATGCCACCTACACCAGCTACCACTATTTCTTCCATGAATCCTTTCAATAACAAATCAGGAGGATCCCTTTATCATACATGTCGTTCCGTTTATGGAAAGTTAGCATTGGTAGAAGGAATGGAAGATTACCTTAATGCCGATGAACATCAACAATTATCAGCAACATCCCCATCATCATCTGAACCATCTACACCCACATCAGGTTGTGATCCTTTATCTAAATTATGGAGTATTTGTCGAAGAGGAGCCCCTCTTTGTACCTTATTTAATGCAACCCAACCCGAGAAACCACTCAAAGTGGATCAAAACCCTTCTTTAAATACATTAAATTCTTGTAAAGCAAGTGTTTATCATTTTATTGTTGCTTGTCGAGATCAACTTGAATTTACTGAAGAAGAATTATTTACTATTACTGATTTATATCAAGATGATACAAACGGTTTTGTCAAGGTAAATATATATATTGTTTCATTGTTTTTTTTTCCTCTTTCTCTCTCTCCTCCCCCCACCCCTTTTTTTTCTTTTTCTTTATATATTCTTTTAGGTAGTTCTAGTCTTCCCCACTTCTTTCCCTCCCCCCCCCTTTTTTTTTTCTTTGGAGTAACCGTCTTTTTTCTCGGGGTTACCCTTATGGATGATGGTTCCTCTCCCCCCCTCCTCCCTCCCCCGAAAACAAAAAATTTAAGATTTTTTTCCCACTTTTTATTTTTCTGTTTCCTTCCTCCCACCCCCCATAAAAAAATTCTCTCTTGTATCACATGCGGAAAAGAACTAGAACTCACAACATTACACATGCGCACACCATTATAATCAAAATACTCACACCCTAACTTTGAAAAAAATAATCATCCACACACTTCACATGTATATTATAAAAACTTGTCAATCAATCCAACTATATAACTTGATTTTACTGTCGTACTAAATTTATATCATTTTATTCTTTTATTTAGGTTGTCAATACTGTTAATAAATTACTTCATATTTTGGAGAAAGATGGCGTGATTACTGTACGTTCAAATAACAGAAACTCAGATCCTAATGCTCCAAAAGATACAAGAGATAAAGTAGTATTGGAATTAATTGAAACAGAAAGAAAATATGTTCAAGATTTAGAAACGCTTCAGGTATTTGAAAAAAAAAAAGCAAACAAATAAACAAACGCTTTGACCTCCATTCTATATATACATATACTCATCTTCCCCCCCCCTATCCCCATCCAATAATTATAGAATTATATGCGTGAATTACAACATCAAAAAATCTTATCACCTGACACTGTTCATTATTTATTTGGAAATCTAAATACACTTGTGGATTTTCAACGTCGATTTTTAATTCAACTTGAAAATGCAGCAGAATTTCCACCGGAAGAACAACGATTTTGTTTATTATTTTTACAAATGGAAGATGCATTTGCTGTTTATGAGCCTTATTGTGCCAATTATTATTCAGCGCAAGATTTAGTGGTGCAAGAAACACCTAAATTACAAAAATTGGCCGATATTATGAATCCAACGTATGAATTACCTTCCATGTTAATTAAACCCGTTCAACGTATTTGCAAATATCCATTATTGTTGAATCAATTGATTAAGACGACCAATTCAGAATGGCCTCATTATGCTGAAATGGAAGAAGGTTTGGAAGCAATTAAACGTGTGACTGAAAAAGTCAATGAAACTCAACGTAAACATGAAAATATACAAGCTGTTGAAGATTTACGTAGACGTGTAGATGAAACTGAGGTAATTAAAAAAAAAAAAACGTCATTTATTTTTAATTATGTTTTTAACTCATATATGGAATATATATAATATAGCGTGATATTATGGATGGTCAGGGAAATTTATTACTTCAAGGCAAATTAATCATGATCAGTGGTGACAGTGAACGTGAATTACATACGTTTTTATTTGAAAAAGCATTTTTAATTTGTAAAGAAACCAAAGATGCTTCCAAGAATCGTTTGACCAAAACAAATACATTATCTATCAAAAAGAAAAGACGTGCTAGTTTACAACCTAAAGGTCGTATTTATACAAGTCGTATTATTAGTATTAATAACAAATCTGTACCTGGTAATGATCATGTTTTTTTTTCTTCTCGTCTTTTTTTTAGTAATAGTTGTGTATTAATGAACATGTTGTATTATTTTATTTTAGGTACTTGGGCATTAGTGGTTGAATATAAAGATCGTGATATTGAACGATTTACGCTCAAATTTCGTAATGAAGAACAATTAAAATTGTGGGAATCTACTTTGAATAAAACCAAAGCAGCTCACAGAACACATGTTCCCAATACACATTTACTTTCCATGTCGGCACCCATGACACCTGTGAATTCTCAAGGTCGAAATACGGATGGTTTATATTTGGATGATGATGACGATGATGATGACGATGATTCTGATGAAGATGATTTTCAAACCGCACGGTCACGTAGTAATTCTGTTTCTGCACAACATATATTAAATGGAGGAGGCATGCGACCTAAAATGCCACGTAATAATAGTCAGGATGCATCCATGTTTAAAACTACCAATGGAAATGGTCAAAGACATCAACCCATGCCTGGTATGAATTTATCACCCCTTCCACGACCTGCTACAGCAAGTGGATTACCAGGATCACCTCCTATTGATTATGGTAATGTATACCCAGCATCACCTCCTCCATCCAGTCCATCTTCTCCAGCCAACTCAACTTCTAGAACATCCACAGGAACAAATGCATCGTCATGGCATCGCCAACGTACAGATACCAATGAGACATCTCCTTTAGCTGACATTGCAAGTAAATTCATGTCAGTAACAGATGCTATTACACCTGCTTCTGAAGAATATCGTCCATTAGGAGGTCCTCCTGGACGTAGTCAATCTCATTCAGCAGCTCCTTTTGCTCATCAACAACAAATGGCAGCATTACAACAACACCCACCTATACCTATTCCATCTACATCTTCACCTCGAAGTCGTGTACGATCACAAAGTAGTCCTAATATTCACAAAAATATGCAACAATGGGATGAATTACCACAAGTACCTATTAATTCACGTACTTTATATCGTGATACAAATAATAATAATAATAATAATAATAATACTACATCCGGTGTACGTAACGTAGCCTCCACACCTCGATTATCAGAAATGGCGACTTCACCAGGTTTACAATCTCAAATTGATCGTGTTGTTTCTGCTGTACCTAATTCGCCAGGCACCATTAAAATCAAATTAAGTTACAATGAAGGGATTTATGTGATTATGGTACCTCAGGAAGTCACTTATTTGGAATTAATGGAAAAAGTGGAAAAGAAGATTCGATTAGTAGCAAGTTTAAAACCAAGTGATATGTTACGTATTAAATATCAAGATGAAGATGGTGATTTAATTACAATTAATTCTGATGATGATGTTTTAATGGCCTGTGAAAACCGAGGAACCCATGCTGCATTGAACTTGTTTGTCAGTGTTTAAAAACACACACACACACTCTCTCTCTCTTATTATATACACATTTACTTTTTTATACTATTACTATTACTATTACTTTTTATCAAACGAACAAAAAAAAACCTTTCCCCTCCCCCTTCCTTCCTTCCTTCTTCTCTATTCTTTTTGAATCATTACTTGTTATATTGTTATCATTATTTTATTGTTATTACTCTTATTATTATATCATCTTTTCGTGCATTTTTTTTATATATTTTTAAACACCCCTTTTTTTTTTTGTATGGCCAATACCCTCATTATTTATTATTTGTTTCTGTCTATCTCTCTCTCTCAAACACACACCATAGCATTATTATTTATAGAGAGAAACCTCCTCCTTCCCCGAAAAAAAAAGACAAAGAGAGAAAGTTATCTTTTGGAGGAAGTAAAACACACACACGCACACACACCTCTCCCATTGTTTTAGAAAGAAGAACAAAAAAAACAAAATAGCCCCCTTTCCCCTTCCTCCTCCTCGTCCTCCCCCCAACCCTGTTGTAATTTCCATTATCTTACTATCTCATACACACAATAGGGGAGGAAAAGAGGAAAATGTAATTGTAGTAGTGTGAACACCCAATACATCAAAACACACACACACAGACACACACACACACACACACACACCTATTTCCTTTCTTTTTTTTTTGTTGTTGTAAATAGAATATTATTATTTATTTATTTATTTTTCTTTTTATTATTATGATATATATATAAAAAAGAAGTTGACTTTTTTTTAATATTTGTAAGTTGGTGTACAGTTTTTTTTAAATGAATGTCAAGCTTTTGTTACTTGCTTGTGCACCAAAAAAAACTATTTAATGACATTTCCCATTTTTGGTAAATATTGTTAATTGAATGCCCTTAATTCTTTTTCTTTTAATCCCCACACCCCCGCGCTCCCTATTAACAATAAGATAATTTCTATAGCAACGTTATATAATACATTTATTTTCATTTACTGCTTATTTGGTTACCAAGGTAACTAATAATAAAAAATAAAAAAATTCTTTTTCTCTCTCTCTCTCTCTCTCTTCATGTTTTTTTCACAAGTTTTTTTCCAAATCATCATTAAGAAAAGAAAGAACGGGGGAAAGTGGGACCTTTTTGACAACGAAAATCTTTGTGTGTGTGTGTGTAACTGTACGTATCTTATTTGACAAAAAAAAAAGTGCTTCTCAAGCTCAGATGCAAGTTTAGGTGTTACAATCGATTTTATGCGTTCTAAAAAAAAAATACGTTGATGGGAAATAAAAATCTCTATTATGCAACATCTCGGATAACCCATTCCAAAATAATGTAATGAGAGGTCATCATTTTTTTTTCGCATAAACAAAATCGGTACATATAAGTAGATCGAACGCTTTATTATTATCATTATCATTATTATTATTATTATTATGCAGCCATATATATATATATATATATGCCCGCTTGGGTCATAATGTAAGAATTGAAAGTGATGAATAACTCACCATCATGGATTTGGAGACCTTTAAAAGTTTTATATTTGCCCTCATTCAATATTATTCTTACTTTTTATATATCGTTTTATAACTAAAACATACTGCTTTTTCTAAATGTATATTAAAAAGAACCCATTTTATTTTATTTTTTTAGTTTGACCATGTGGTATGCATATATGCACCAATCATGTCTGCATCTGAAATTAAAAAACTTAAACAGAAAAAATAAAGAGCATGAACAAAGAACACACACACACACACTACAAAGCATTTACAAAGGATTTTTTATTTTTTTAATATATAAATAATAGTATCTATATATATAATAAAATGACTATTAGAAAGAATCAAAAAGGAAAAATAAAAAACAAACTCAAAAAAAAACTAGAATGAAATGGTTATATAAAAAGAACAAAAATAATAATGCTTTAAAAAAAACGTGAGATAATTGTTAATAGGGGAGAAGAAGAAGAAGAAGGGGGGGCAGGAGGCGGAGTAAAAATAAAAATGATGGTTTGGGTTCGGGTTGTGAGAAGAGTGAATGAGAAGAGTGAGTGGAGTGTGGTATGTTGGTTTTTTTTTTTGAAATGAAATAAAAAAAAATGAACAAGTGAAAAAAGATAATCTTTTTAACCTTTTTTTTTGGATGCGAATTCAATGAGAAGGAGGAAACTATGTTGAAACTATTGTGGAGAAGGGATGTTTTGATATTGAATAGTGTGTGTGTGTGTATAGAGTGATATAATATATATAATGTATATATAATTGAGTAGCAAAAAAAAAAGGAGATTAGAGAGAAAGAGGGCTGATTGTAGTTGCGTAATCCAAAAAAAAAACAGAAAGAAAAAGAGAAAGAACCCAATATTTTTTTTTTAATTTGCCATGACCAAAGGTTGTTGTTTTTGTTGTGCTTGTTTTTGTTGTGCTTGTTTTTGTTGTTGTTGTTGTTGTTCTTCAGGTGGAGAAGGAGGAGTTTCTGGCTGATGATGTTCTTTAGTCAATGGAGAAGATTGATGGATATGATTCTTTACTTTAATACTTTCGGGACTATTAGGTGGTGAAATACGAACAGGTGTTGACATTCTTGGTTGTTGAATATAAGCTAAAGCTTTACTTTTGGATATCGATGATGGATCCATTTTAAGTGTAATACGTCCACGCGATCGATCTTCAAACAAGGTCATAATGTTACCATGGTCACCTACTCGATAAGAAACGGAACCAGGATCAATCCATAATACAAAATCACGCGGTAAATGTGTATGAATAAAAGTCGGTGGAATGGATACATTGAGTGCAGCTATTTTGTAACAAAATATTTTCTTAATAACTTTTCTCTCCATGTTGAAACAATTGAGTCCAAAGAAGAAAAAAAAACCGCACCTCCTCTCCCCCCTCCCCCATTCCCTTTCATAATAACTTTCTACTCTACTCTTTTCCAATAAAATTATTATTATTTTACCTTTCACTAATACAGGATCCAATTGTCCATTAAAATTTGAGATGGCTCGAAACCCATTACCTCGATAAGGTTGTTGTGGATCCCAATGATTAACAAAACGTTGTTTTAATAATTCAGCTAGTTCGTCTTTTAATGTTTGAAGCATAGCTTGGTCTAACTTTGAATGAAGTAGTCGTCCAAGGAAATCGGTTGCTTGAGCGATTTCCATATGCATGTTTTTTTTTTTTTCTTTATGGTGATTTTGGGCTGAGTTGGTAAGAGAGAGAGAGAGAGAGTTTAGTCCAAGTAAAAGGTTTATATATATATATATATATATATGCTCCAATGGTTTTGTTGTTGTTTCCCAATGAGGGTTTATACTAATGTTGAAATAATAAATAATAAATCAAAAAAATCAAAAAAGAAATCAAAATTTATATAAAATGCTCAAGTTACTTTTTTTTTTTGAAAGCAAAAAGGAAAAAGGTTAAAAAGAATAAAGAAAAAAGGAAAGTGAAAAAAAGCGAAAAAAAAAAAAAAGAGTAACGGACTCTTTTTTTTGGGGGAGAAAGAGAGAGAGAGAGAGAGAGAGAGAGAGAGGAGAGAGGTGTGTGGGTTTAGAAAAGAAAAAGGTGGTATGTTTAAGTAAAAAGTGTGTGTGTTGGGGGGGAGAGGAATAATAATAATAATAAAAAGGATTATTTAAAGTGCACGGCTCCATTGTCATAAAAGGCAATTTAGTTCACTCCTTGTTTTTATAAATGTTTATAATAATAACCATTATTTTATATGCGTAGTAGAAATATTTTAATGTATTAACAATGATATTAAAAAAAAGTGTTTGTTTTAATCATACAAAGGAAAGATACTAATAATAAAACTCTTCAAAATACATTGCAGAATTTTTACCTCGTGGCTCAAAAGTTATATTATGCAAAATAAAATAAAAATGATTTGCATACAGAAAAAAAAAATTATGATTTTAAGGATCCACTGAAATAGTTATACAAGTAAATTACATGAAGAACCTCCTTATTATTATTATTGATACGTAATATATTATTATTATAGTTAAAACTGATTGAGAACTAAAAGATATATATATATATACCACCTTCGCTTGATTTTTTTTTCTATATCTTGACATTCACACACCTTGACTCTTTCTTTTTTTTTTTACATTATTAAAGTCATTTCATTCAATGAATTTATTTCTTAGTTACTTACTTTTCACCTTTTGCCACTTCTTTCACCACCACCCCCCCCAAAAAAAATTCCGTTTGTTTTATATTTTCAAACTAGAATAGATAGTACGGTTTCACTGCCTTTTTTTATTATTGCTTCTCACACAGTTTTTAAAAATAAAACTCCACTTCCCCACCCCCTTTTTTTTCTAATAACTGAAGAAGATTAGTTCAAAGGTAATATAGTTATAGATCATAAAAGTCCAAATAGTAGAAAATATTACTCATTGTTAAGCAAGTGGTAATGTCCTTTTAAAGATAAAAAATACCAATAATAGACTTTTTTTTCGGGAGAGATTTATTATAAATATATAGTAGTAAGTTCATATAAGTATACTGAGCAAATCAACCATTTGATTATATATCAATTATCCTCCCACCCTCCTTATATATTATCTGATAATCCTACGTATCTGAATAAAAAAAAGACAACTGTATTGGAGATACTACTCTGGAAGTTTATATTTCATATCATATTAGCTACTCGCCATGGAAACTATAAAATTCGATACATCTATTTTGCGTTACCTAGGGAACGACCTATGTACTGCTAATTACCTATCTGAACAATTATTTTATACCTACGTAGTTCTCTACGTATCATAGCACAACTTAACATTTTAATAGTATTATTTTTTCTATATAATAGACCAACACCGCAAGAGAAAACATAAAATATAACATTTACGTACGAATAATCCATTGTATACTACTACTACTACTACTACTACTATTACAGTAAGTATTCGCTAAACCGGTAATATTTCTTAAATATTTTTTATATACTTAGTAAAATACCGGTGATTCGCTAAACCGGTATCCGGTAAGCTTTCTTAAATATTTACCGGGTTTATAATAGTATTATTTTTTCTTATATAATATAATATCAGTTTTTATGGATAACATTATTGACACGGCCTTCCTTTAACGTCATCTCAGTTCTTCGCTTTGTTTTCAGTTGGCTACTTTGTTTCCATAGAAATTGAAAATACACAAATCATTCTTGCCGTCAAAAGAAACCTTCTCAACACCTTATTGATAACAGTGTCTCTTTTTCACCAACTTCACACAGATGCTTTTTCTTCTTTCTTATCTGGATATGTATGTGTTCCTCTTCAACTTTGTCACGTACTTGTTTATTACCATTGAGTAATGTATGTAATTAGGTTGCTGATTCAATTCATTTTTACTCATTTATTCAACCGCTAACCATGGTCCATATTTTAAACACACTTTGTTGTACATTCATTATTAATCCTGTCTCTGGTTAACTGTTACTATTCGATGAATACTGTATACTAATATCATTTTTATCACCAAAATATTAGCTCATAATAGCATAGATACATTATATCAGCTATCATTTTTTTCATCTTATCCGTACAGCTTAGTTATTTTTTCAGTATATTACATATTGGTACCAGCTGCGTTTCAATTCGTTAAACCGGTAATTCGGTAAACGGGTACAAACCCTCACATATATTGAGTACCGGTTTAACGAATACTCACTGTAATTAATAATGATCTTTTTACGTACGTACGTACACAGAACACTTTATATATAACGCTCCATGTTTATTTATCTATTTAAAATGAATTATGCTACGTAACAATAGAAGGCAACGTTAGATTCTGAAAAGTCCGCTTTCTTTTCCACACAAGAAAAACTTGTCACCAGCAATTCTTGAAATGGACATATCATCGATGAATGAAAACTATATGTACAACTTTTGAATAACATGTATCGTTCAGTAAAAATAATAAAAGTAAGCTCTACGTACGTATTGAAGATCACATCATTTCATATAATTATATATTGGAAGAAAATAGTATATATATCAGTGATTATTTTGTTTAAGCTACTTGACTAACACTACTACTATTTACAGAATATTATTTAGTGGTTGAGTTAATTTATATTCTTCGGGAACAGTTTTATATTTTATTTTAACACCTAAAGGTATGAATAGCATTTTTTTAAGAAAAAAAAGAATGTACGTATTAAAGGTAAAAAAAGGTCACCTAGTTATTAAATAGGAATCCCAAGTCATTATTAACATGAACGGAATATAAAAATGATCACATCAGTAAATATATACCAAACATATAACTTGAGAACTTTGTTTTCTCGTGATCAGAAGGGGGATGATCACCACCTTTCAATGATCACTCGGACATGCTATTGTTACTAGATATAATAAAACAACATTTTAAACTAAAATAACGTCGTTCCGATTAAAAAAATAATAATTCAAGAGTTTTATGTACGTACGTAATCTATTGATATAATTACGTACATAAAGAGTGGTTTAATAAATATATTCAATTACATAGTTCGCAAACTAAAAAAAAAGGGGGGGTGGGTTGGAGTGAATGATCGTTAAGAAGAAAAAAATCGTGTCTACTAATAACGTACCACTTTTCACAACCATATGGCCTCACCAGTGGTGGACACATAAAATGTCACTTATTTATGAATGGTTTGAATTATTTAATTTTTGTTAATAGACACGTAAACTAAAAAGAAAAATGTATATAAAAGATCTTTTTAGTACGCTTAACAATGAATCCAGGTATCTATTTATGTATATATTATTTTCATCTTTTTTATGATAGATTAATAATCATCATTGGATTTTTATATCCAAAATAAATATGGGTTGTCAAAGTATACTAATAACTTTATAATGTACGTCAAAAGAATGATAACGCGTGTTGTCGCCTTAGATGGTCAAAGTTGTCAGTACACTAATCTCTACAAGAAGATACGTTATTAACTTTTGTTTAATAAAAGTATTTTGCAGCTTCTAAGTGTGAAAGAAAAAACAATTAGCAAGGATACCAAAATTAAGTTATTTTTCTCTAATAAACCTGTCCAGAGTGCTCTAACTGGTGTAAAAATGCTCGACTTGATAGAAATACCAAAATCCGAGCGAAAATAATTATATGGTCGTTCCAATTTTATCAAAAGTCAATTGATCATACTATGGTCAATGTACGTAAATGAAAAGCACTAATTATGTATAGTATTTGACTTGACACATAAGCTATACTTATTATTTTTATAAACAATAGTTAGTTTCTGTTTTCTTACATAACTTTAGCACACAAAGTTGGATGTGTCAATGAATGTTTTCCGTTTGACTTAAACGTGGTTACCTTCAGACAAACCCATGTACGTAAGTACTATTATAATTTACTCGAGGGAGTAGGTGAGATCGTACATGTCAAGCAATTGGAAGACAAGACGGTTCTCACTTTAGATCATGAATTGAGGCACCAGAGTGCAGTCGCTCACTTTTTGGTAAGTAGTTAGTCATTGATCTTTTCCTTCATTAATAATTTTCTTTTTCAAAAGTAGGTTCAACCTATTAAACCTTTCCGATTACTCTCCTTTGTCTGCTATTTTATTTTCAGTTAGACTTTTTTCTTTCATTCTTTTTGTGAAGCACTCTTCAACTATTGAATATGTATTAATACCAGAAAGAAAAAAGAATGATCTTTTTACCTGCAAACTCATGAAACAGTGAAGGTATATTATGTGTACGTACGTATCACAAAAGAAGCATAAAAAGAGACAACGTTAATTATTATGCATTTGTTTTTATTACTAAACCTTGGATGTTGTTATCAATAATAATATGTATTCTTTGTCAACATTATGAAAATATATATAAAAATAACCTAACATCTTTTATCGTTATTAATACTAATTCATTTTATTGGACCAGATGATAACAATAAAAAAAAATTGATTCCGCCGCATTAATGAGCAAGCACTCAAAAGTAGATTTATTAACTTGGTCGTCAAATTCGTCTTCCCAAAAAAAAAAAACCATATGATCTTTTTTATATATGTACTCTCACTAATAATTTATGTATCAAGTAGTTGTTATTACAATCTATTTAAGACTTTTTTTATTATTTTTGTACGTATTCAAATGGTTCTATTATCTTATTCATAAAGTTATTTGAAAGAAAAAAAAAGTCTAAATCCTATCAAATTGTTTTTTTTAAAAGAGTTAGGAAAAGACGTGCTACGAATAAGCACGAGTGCGCCATTGTTTATTTAAAAAAGTGCCACCCCATTGAATTGTAGTCAAAATATTTGTGTGAACTCTTTGGATTTCCCTCATTGTTAATAAAGCCGAAAGTATTTTTATTTTGGAAAGTTCATTTTGCCATCGGAGTAAAAGTAATAGCTTCACCATTTGGTAAGTGCAGGAGTAAAAAAAAAAAGAATTGTCCTCTCTCTTTCTTATCCCCTCCCCTCCCCCTCCTATTTTTTTTCTTTCTTTTCCTCTTGAACAAACAACTCTTTTATTCTTTTTTCTTTTTTGCTGCGAAAAGTAAAGAAAAGAAAAGAAAAAAAAACCTTGAGGCAGTTGTTGCCCTCTCTCTCAATAATAAAAATAAGAATAATAATACTTTTAAACGTAAAAAAAATATTATTCCTCGCTCTCTTTTTTTTTTATATCTTTTCCCCCTGATCTCCTAATTTGTTATTACTTCATTTTCTAAAACATAACCCCAACAATTTGAACACCATTTTTTTCCCTGATGCAACACGTCAACGGAGTACCAGTTTATAACGATGACCCTGCTAATTATTATGAAGGGTTAGATGAAGAACCGACATGGTTTAGTGCTCAAGGTGGTGTTTACAAATGTAAAACCCGTCAAGCACCTTATACCCGAGTAGCTATAAAAAAATATCTTGTTGAAGATTCAGAAATTTATCCTGATCTTTTTGTCATGCCAAAAGAATTAGTTGAAAACGAGATTTATACAATGACAAAATGTAACCATCCTAATATTCTCAAGTTACAAGGTGTTTATTTACATGATGAGTTTGTCTATTTGATAATGCCTTATTGTACAGGTGGATCTTTACAACAATATGTGTTTGAACACCACCTGACTATCGGTCAACTTGTGCATATAATTACATCGGTAATAAAATATATATCTAATCTATGGAAAAAAAGTAGCTTTTTTTTTTATTAATGTTATGTAATGCTTTTATATCTTTCTTATGGTTATTAGATTGCAGCTGGATTAGCAGAAGTTCATGGTCATGGATACATTCATCGGGATATTAAGTGTGATAATATTTTCTTGGTTGAAAAATCAAATGAAATTGTCATTGGTAAGAAAAAAAAAATGTTCTAACTGGTAGATATTTATATAACAAAGTAAAAAAAAACTTATCTCTCTCTTCCTCTCTCTCTCTTTTTTCTTCTCTTATCTAGGTGATTTTGGTGTAGTATCGATTACACCAGCCGCAGATTCCAATGTAGAAGAAGCTGGCGTTGTTTTATTCTGGTCACCTGAACTCGTGCAGCGGAAAATCGTAAACCGAAAAATAGATGTTTGGGCATTAGGTATTGTCATCCTTGAGATCTTAAATGGAGGCAAAGCACCTTATGAAGATGAAAAATTAAATGAAGATGAGGTATGTTTTATTATTATTATTTATGTTCGCTTTCTTAACTACGATCCCATCCCTCCCTCTTTCCCCTCCTCCCGTCTCTCTCTCGTTTCCTCTACTTTTCTCCCTTCCCCCCCCCCAAAAAAAAAATCATGAAAACCCCAGATCTTTTTCTCCCTTTTTTTTGTTTTTTTTTGTCTCACAAAATAAACATACCATGTTATTTTTTTTTTGTTTTATATCAACAAATAATATAAAAAAAAGTAAACTAATGATAATTTTTATTACCTGTGAATAGATCAAACAACGTATCCTTGACAACGGTAAACCAGTTTATCCAAGTAATTTACCATCACGATTAGTTAGTTTATTAGATCAATGTTTAAATCCTGATCCTCGTGAAAGAGCTGCAGCTTCTGATATACTTCAGGTAAAAAACATAATATATCTGTAAAGCATGGTTAAAACAAAATATGATACACGTGTAATTATAAAATATTACTCTCACTTTTTTTAAAACCCCTCTTCCATTTACGCCCACAAAAAAAAAATAACAATGATTGTGTTGTCTGAAATAATATTGACAACGGATAATTTCCTTTTATAGCATCCATTCCTGTGTGATTATGAACCTGAACCATTATTCCCAGCGAATCGTATTGAACCTATGTCTGAAGAAGAAGAAGTAGAAGGGGAAGAAATTCGACCCGGTGAACAATATAGTGAAAAAATGGCTGTAGATAATGAAGATGAAAATATGGAGGATGATACAGCTATGATAACTGCAATTCAAAAATTACGGGCCTTGGAAACATTGCATGATATTGATATTGGAATTTCTGACATCACGAACGATACTAAACAAATGAAGGAATCATCACTTTCTACAACACCTCATGTAACTACTCAACCTTCAGAAATGATGACAGGTGACACGAATATGAATGATACAAGTCCTCCTTCGAAAACACCTTCACTTCAACCCGATTCTCCTGAAGCAGAGGAGGATGTATCTACTACTGTACAATCACAAAAAAGTACGACGCTTACTAAAACAGATAGTATATCAAAAAAGAATTATCGTCAACAACAAAAACAACAACAACCAATATCCGATATTCGTCGTTGTCGATTACCTCTACGTTCGTTTACACTTTCAAAAGAAGACGCAGCAACAGCATCAGCACAAGAAAAAGTACTGAATGTACTTCGAAAACGTCAATCCATATCAGATGCTCATTGGAGTCAAGGTTCACGGTTACCCATGTTTAAAGCCATGACCTTACCACCTCCTAGTAAAGCAATTTCTACTGAAAAGAAACTTCGACGCGCTAAATCCGTACGATTACCTAAAGATAGTATATCATCCAGGTTATCACCCTCATCCGAAACTGAAAATACAAAGTCTGTACGAAAACCAATGATTCGAAGCAATACAGTACCTTCATCACAAAGTAGCACTTTACTTTTACATAAAAAGACAACAACAAGTTCCGAAAATAAAAAACAGTTACCAAAGAAATCAAATAAAAACAAAACTCATCATGAAATAAAGTCTCCTTCCTCCTCTACAGGTAGTTTTTCTTCTGCCAAATCACCTACTTCACCTACACCCTCATCTAAGAAACGGTTACCTACACGACCTAAAGTATTATTAACGTATGGTGGACGTACAGCAGAACATGAAGAACCGCCCAAGAAACGTTTATCTATGTTTCGTCGTAAATGTCCACCGGGTGAAACACGAACAGCACGACTTATGATGGGAATTAGTACAACAGGACGACGTCACACAAGTTCTGCACGAGAACCGCAAGAGCCACAAGAACCTACCAATGAAGACAAAAATGGACGACGACCGGGACGATTACTTCGATTTGCCTATAAACATCATCCACAAGAACAAGAAAATACACATCCGGGTAAAAAACGACCTGTATCCGTAGGTAGTAGTAAAATACAAAGTGAATCTAAAAAATTACAACCCGAATCTTCACAAACAGATATAAGGACTTCATCACGAAGACAATCCGTACCCTCAGGGTTTACAGGTCGAAAATCAGCTTCCACGGATAAACAAATTGTTCCAACGAAAAATAATCAAAGTACAACTGCATTAGGTGCTAAAGTTGTTCGAGTACATTAAAAAAAAAGAAACCCTGTTTATTATATCTTTTATTTAAAACATGCATGTTATTATTCCCCCACCCCCGCCCCACTTTTCTTTCTCTCTTTCTTTCTTTCTTTCTTTTTGGCATATTATTGTAGCAGCTTATTATACCGCAATTATCTATATATACACAAACAATTCACTCTGACTTTATTAGTATTATTCTTTCTTCCACCTTTCTTGTCACTCGTCTTTTTATATTCTCTAACCCCCATAATACTCAACCATGTCTTTTTTTTTATATCTTCATTCTCATATTATTATTATTATTACTATTATTATTATTGTTATTATTTATATTTATAGTGTTATCATTTTATTCTCAAGAATACAAATATACGACCCATCCAACACTTCTTAGTAATACGATTCATTCAGACCCTCCTATTTTTGTTATTATTATTATTAATGAGAAGAAACGTCAACAATGCTTTTTTTTATTATTGTTACTATTGCTGTTGTAATAAGGTGACACAGATGGGGTTATGCTATTTTTTATGTTGTGTGAGGATGGCGCATCTTTAGTGTTACGTTTATGCCACTTGCTAATTGGGTCTTATACTGTAATATATACATATATATATACATCTCGAAAATGTAAAATTATAAGTGGCGTAAATTATATTAGAAAGCCGTTCATTTATCAGTGTTGGGAAAGGTGGGGGCTTTGCATTGTTTACTTTTTGTTATTGGGAAAATTTATAATGTCTAGTAACATGTGGTTTGGTTGTCTGATCATCCCTGCTTCTTTTTATGATAAGTGCACACACAGGTTCATCTGTATACTGTTAATGGCTTATAACTACATAAGAAACAAACCATTTGTTTTTAATAATACCTAGAAATGTAAGCGTCTACGAATCTTCACATCCGGTAACCCAAATTTAAAGCATAAAAAAAAAAACTGAGTGAAGAAAATTTTTTTTATCAGGAACAGGATTTTCACCCGAGTTGTAAAGTTCCATAATATAATTAGAAGGGTGAATGAATAATTATTTTTAATCGAGATATTATTCTTTTAAGAGAAACTCATTATTCTATTTAATCAAGTGTTCAATAAGAACTTGAGGAGAAGGTTATAAATATTTATATATGAAATAATTATATAAAAAAAACAGAATGTAAACTATAAATAGATCCTTTTTTTCCCCTCCGCCATCCATCCCCCCCTTTTTATAGTCAACTGTTCTCGACATTATTATAGACGGCTTTACCCTTTTTTTTCTTTCTCTTTTTTTTTGTGTGTGTAGTACCCGCTCTTCTTTACGAACCCTTCTTTTTTTGTTGGTTCATTTCATTAACCCTCCCCCCAAAAAAAACGAAAAAAAGGATGCCACTCGACCTTCCACAATATAAGAGTGACACTGTTCCAGCACGACGACCACGAACAAATAAACGGACGTTAGCTGCACTAGCTGTTGTCGGTATTTTTTTCCTTTTCTTTTTGAATGCTCGGGTAAGCCATCCCGACACACCTTCATCCTCATCCATTCAAGAACCATCCAACAATGATCCTTCATTACCTACTACCCATAATGAAAAATCACAACCTCCACCTATCATCATTGAAGAAGAAGTAAAAGAACAAAACGAATATATTAGCAACGATAACGATCCTGACTATTTCCCCACTTTGGACAATGACGATGCTACAAGTGAAGCTGCCAACATTTTACCTGACCAAGAATTGTTCCCCATAGGAAACCAACAACAAGAAGAAGAGGAAGAAGAAATGAAAGGAGGTGATAATGCTGTATCTCCTCATTCCAATCAACATAGTACACTTCCACATCCACTTTCTGAAGAAAATCAAGAAGATATCATTTTAAATGATTCCAATCATTATACTTATCTTGTGGTGATTGCTTCTCAAGCAACTGAATTAGCTCGTCGTCAATTGATTCGTGAAAAGTATTTTGGTTTACTTGATAATTTATTACCTTGTATGCAATATAATACGGATATGTTATATAAGTTTTGGATTTATGGTGATATGATTCCAGCAAAAACGGATGAACGTCGTCGATATGAAGCTGAAAAGATGGAATGGGATGATCTTGAAGAAGTGGGTAAAGGTATAAAATATGAACAAACTAGTATTTTGAAATGGGTAAAGTATCTAATTTTTATATCTTGAGATGGAATGAGGGAGGAGGAGGGGAGGGCAAAAGATAGCATAATATTAAATTTGTATCACTTGTTGGTTCTTCTTAGGCTGAAACCACTTTAGCGGATCGTGGTATTACATATGACTATCTGATTGTACAAGATATTAATACTTTTATTCAATTATCCAACATTAAACGAGAATTGGATAATGGTGTGATTAGTGAAAGCACGAATTCACCTGTTGCTATCAATACCGATACACCTACCAATTTAGTTTGGGGCAACTTTGCTGGAACAGAAAGTGACAAGCATGCATTCATTGTGGGTTCTGCTGCTGTCAAATTGGCTATGGAAAAACAATATGACATTACACAATTTGATGTCAATGGTCCTCATCTTTTGACGAATATGTATCATTATTTTGAATCCGTGGGGGCTGATGTTGAAAGTGCTGTGGATGCTACCTTAGAACCAGAAGCCGCTGCTGAAGAACAAGAACGTGTTATTCCTTTATTTATTCGTGAAGATGGATCTGAAGGTACTCATCGTTTCATTCGTTGGGAAAATAATGTTGAATCTGTCCATGCCGAAGATAGTGTTGTTACACAAATCTATCAAGATGCCGAATTTGCTGATTTGGCGCGTTGGACTTATCTCAAACCATCTCCTGTGTGTTATCCACGTAAATCAGCATTCAAGGACGGTCAACCTCCCTTGGATCCATTAGATGATGATCAAGAATCATCGGATGCTATCACATCGGATGAAAACGATTTTCCCAATGCCAATAATGCAACATCTTCCATGACTGCTCATGCGAATGGTCCTTCTATTGCCTTGATGACTTCTTCTTTTATTTACCCAGATAATTGTATGGAACCTTCGGCTACATTATCGGCTATCAATAAACGTAAGTTTGCTATACGTCATGGTCACAGTTTCGTCGCTCGATCTGCTGAATTTGCTCAACAACGCGGTCGTAAAACTGTATGGGGCAAGATTGATGCCATTGAAAAAGTATTACCTAAATACGATTGGATCTTTTGGATGGATATGGATGCCGTTATTATGAATCAAGAACGTTCCCTCTTCGATCTATTGGATGATTTACGTGATCGTTATCCTGATGGTAAAGAAGCATTTGATGAAAATGTTAATATGATTGCATCACGACCTCGAAGTGATCCCATGTTTAATGCGGGTGTCTTTTTCATGCGTAATTCACCATGGAGTATGGAATTCCTTCGTGAAGTGCAAGCTTTTGAATCGTGGTATAATAAGGGATCTGCTTATGAACAAGGTGCTATGGCTGATATCATTGAAGATCCAAAATATAAGGAACATGTGTTTATGCTTTATCCCGATGTACATACATTTAATACTTTCCCCAAGTATTACAAGCCTGGTGATTTTGTGGTTCATTATGCACCTGATAAATGTCCTTCTCCATTTGTATTAAAAGGATTGGAAGCTGCTGAAAGAATTGAAAATGGTGAAGTGATTGAATCTCTAGTATAAAATCATTATTTATTCCTTCTTTATATATATACATAACCCCTCTCACGTTGTCTTATCCCATCCTCTCGAAACATATACAGACACACATCCAATTTTTTTTTTTGTACATTTAAATTTAATATTCTCCTTCCTTTTTCTAAAAAAAAACAATACATTATTTTCACTCAAGTTCTATCTGTCATTGAAGGGTTACAATTATATTTATTTTTGAAAAAGATATTTTTTTTTTCATGTGAAAACAAAGTTTTGTCGGCATAGTGAACATCTTCCATCCTTCACTTATCCAAAGTTTAACAACCTTCTATCGGCGCCAGGGGTAGGGGAAACATAACCAAGACTCCGCTTTTCAAATGTTTTTTTTCCAAAATAATTATATTTTTTTTTGTGGCGTGATGTCAGCCAATTTTTTTTTTTTTTGTGTGTGTGTTATGTGTGTATTTGCGGTTTTATAAAAAAAAAAACGCGAACCTTTCTACCTGCACACACGCTTCTAGCACTTTGTTACTATACCCTATCACTTAAGGGAGTTCTTTCCCCTCCACTCTCTTTTTTTTTCCTCTATCTTCTCTTCAGACCTTATACAAACGCCATTCCACATTCTTTCCATTGAAAGAAGTTCAATAACACTATAGACTTATACCTCTCTTTCTCTTTTTCTCTCTCTCTCTCTTTTTTTTCGAGGGGGTTGTTGAACGTTTTTTTTTCCGTAATACATTCTGGGGTGGTAACTCGATACATCGATCGTTTATTATTATTATTTTGTCTCCACCCCATCCCGTTCATTCCTCTCCCCTTTTTTTCTCCAAAACAATCGATTTGTTAATTTTTTTATTTCTCTCTTTTTTTTCTCTCTTTCTCTCTCTCTCTCTTTCTCATTTAAATGAGTTCGGCGCTCGCTCGACGAGGGAGCAAAACTGCCGCTACTGCTTGCAAACACCATCCTAATCGAAATTATTTTAGTCATTCGTTCTATCGTCGCGATGTATTATCACACCATCAAAATATCCGAGACATGTCCTTACTTTGGCTTCTGACAGCTGCTGCATGTAGTCCACCTACACGTTTATATGCTTGTCAAACAGCACTTTCCATGACAACAACAGCCATACAACAACGACGTACATTTCGAGCCAAAAGTGAACAATTAGCATCGGCATCACGATCCATGGCCATGATGGACGATACGTCTTCTCTTCTCACAGACTCAACATGTACTTCAACAACAACAACAACAACAACAACAACAACAACACGAGAAAAGTCACTTTCTAAAAAATTCCATCCTCGAAGAATTGGTAAAGGATGTGATCTGGACGAAATATTTCAATATTTGATCGAATCAAGTCATCAACTTGGACGTGAACGTGTATTCAAGTCACTTCGAACAGCTCTTTATAATGCCAGTGGTTATCGAGTGGAATCAGCATGGCGAATCTATCAACAAATGATGCATCACAAAGTAACAGATTTGATGGGTCCTAATAATTATGGTCATTTATTGAACATATTAAAATATGGAACGGATCCAACAACGACTATTTCAAGAATGTTGAATGTATTGGATGATTTACGAATACAACAAGGAAATCAACGCTTAAAAATTTCATTGATGCATTATTCTCAAGTGTTGTTTGCCATGGGTCGAATAGGGGATGCAAAAGGGGCCTGTGCACTGATTCAAGAAATAAAAACACAAGGTCATGTACCATTACCAAGTCATTTTACCTCATTGGCAATTGCTACTCGGAATGACAAATCCTACGATGCTACTCAAGAAGCTGCGGAATTGATGATGGAAGCCATGAATAAGGATCAAGTCGTGTTAGAGAATGATGCGTGTGTTACCATGGTTAGTTTGTTATCAAGGCAAAGGTCACGAGGGCAACGTCAACAACAAATGACAAAAGAAAATGATGGGATTGATAGGACAGTCAAGTTTTTGGAAGCAGTGGAATATGTACGTAACAAGGAAGGTGTGGATGATACCCCAACTACAGCAACGACAAAATCACAGTACAATGTTCATGTGTATACATCACTTATATCCGGTCTAGCACAAAAAGGGGATGCTACAAATGCCAAACGGTTATATGACAAGATGCGACAACAAGGTTTAAAACCAACCATTGCAACACGGACAGCATTAATTGAAGCGTATGGACGAGCAGGTGATTTTGACACTGCACTTAAACTTTTGAATCGAAAACAGCATACTTCAATGGTCACTTCAGTACTGACGAATGCGATACGACACAATAAGTGGGATGTAGCAGAGATGTTGGCGACACCGTGGATGAAAAAACTTGAGAGTGCGAAATTAGACGACAAGTTGCGGGCAGCTTTAATGTGGGTCAAGGTGAAATCAGATTTAGATGACGCACGTTCATTCTTTGACACGTTATATCAAAAGGATGCATCCTATGTGAATACAGTTATGGTGAATCATTTGGTAGCGGGTAGTGGTAACCAAAGGTCCAATGAAAAAGTGAAAGAATCTTATGGTTTACATTCATCAACGGGCAAGTCACCATCACTCTTTTCACAACATGTGTTGGTCGATGCATTATTCAAGTGTCGTGATGTTCCTGCCGCACTTACTGCATTTATGAGTATGCGAAGGCAAGGAATACCAGATGATATTACACTGGCCATGGTGATTCGAGGATTGATTATGAATGATGAAGACACTATAGCTTGGAACGTGTTTCGTGCTCTCAAAAAGGATGGTGTTCAGCCAAACTTGTGGGCCTATACCAGCATGCTTAAAGCTTATGCTAAATCAAATTCAACCACGGGAATCAACAAGGAATTAGTGGATGTGTGGCCAGAATTACATCGAGCCGTCACGGGTAGACATGCCACCACTGAATCCACAGTGGAAAATAACAAGGAAAAAGTAGAAGAGGAGACACCTGTGTTAATGCCAATCACCAAGAATCCTTCGCAAGCATACCTATTGTTTCGAGAATTAACTGGTTTTCAAACACCTAACGAGTATACTTATACCACACTTATTGCATGTTTTTCAAAACACAGTCTTGCTCGGGCGACCGATGTATTTTCGCACATGTGTGCATCTGGAGTTAAACCTACAGTTCAAACATACACAGCCATGTTACAAGCGTGTTCTATTTTTCGAAGTGCAAGGGGTGCATTATTAATTTTTCGACATATGCGTGATCAACAAGTGGCTCCAAATTCTGCAACATGGCATTACCTTCTTAAGGCATTCGTTCGTGCACGCGTAGATAAATCAAATATTGATCAAATTGGAAATATGGCACGTGAGGCCATGGGAAGTAATGATAATGATAAAAGTAATAAAAGTAAACGTAAAAAACCATTATAATCATATACACTTTTCTTTCAAAAAAAAAGCATACAAATACACACACACACATACACATACACACCCTCTCACATATATACAGCATTCCTTTCTCACTATTATACAAATTCAATATATATATATATATACACACACACACACTACATTCTGCTCGATTCTTTTATTATTATTATTATTTTTGTATTATAGACAAAAAGTAAATTAATATTGTACAGTTTTTTTTTTGGAAGCAAAACGATGAAACATTTTATTAAAATTAAATAATTTTTCCATACGGCTTCTTTTTTTTATTATAATCATTGGTTATATTCCATGCTATTCACTAACAACAATGTTATTCTTATTCTTTGTTTGTTGATGAAGTGGTGGTGGTGATGGTAATGATGATTGTCTACTACTATTGACTTCATTGAATAATACTGCTGTTGTTGCTTCGCTTATATTACCAGTGGTCGTACGTGTCAAAGTGAATGCTGGTCTTATGTTTGTTGTTTTTTCAATATCTGTTGTTGTTGTTGTAGGGGTAATAATACAACGATAGATAGATTGAGCAGCAACTACCATGGGTATGGTTAATCCATGGATGATGACAGAAGATAAAACAATAAAGTAAACAATAGGTTTTAATATACCAGCAATGGACTTGCCATCATCTGTAACGATAAAAGTGCCCATCCCTTCGGTTGCTATA
This sequence comes from Circinella umbellata, assembly GCA_025093555.1. Lineage (NCBI taxonomy): Eukaryota > Fungi > Mucoromycota > Mucoromycetes > Mucorales > Lichtheimiaceae > Circinella > Circinella umbellata. The sequence continues at coordinate 62,397 of JAIWNF010000090.1, forward strand.
GCAGAATAAAAAATGGCACCCACACCCACGGGTCCAAACCAGCCAGTAAACAATGCTTCACGCCAATTTTTAATTATTGGGACACATTTATATAAACACAGTACAGTAGGCACACGTCGAAGTAATAAAACAAGTAAAGCTAGAGCTGTAAGTCGCCATAGAGAAAGTTCAACAAACATTAACAGAGGCTAAATAAATATATATTTACGTAGTAAATAATAGGACTTTTTTTTTGGAACACGTTAAATGTGGATGTATAAAATCATAGTTGTATAAGTATAACTTTACCATTGTCACTCCAATATATGTAAATACACCAATAGACAACAAGGAATCTAGTACCTTATTGACGAACGAAAAAGAAAAAAAATTAGTCATTCATTGTACTGTGTCAAATATATAAAAAGTTAATATAAATGATAGTTTAGTTATTGAATACAAATAAAGCTAACCAATAAAAAAGAACCTTTAGATGCTGTTTTATCTTGGAACCATTCGTCCCATGATAAGATACATCCAGCCATGAAACAGGCTAATAAATCATCACTTTTCATCCACGCTAGTGAACCCATGAGAATAAACTATATTGACAAATGTATGTTTGTGAATCAATGATTATTGTTTTTTTTAGTTACTTTTTAAGATTTGTATACTTACTGTGAGCATGAGAGGACACAAATGGAGTGCTTCTGATTCGACCATATATCTATATATTTTGATGGACAATATTAATCTCATACGTATTGAATAGTGGGACGGGGCTATTAACATTAACCATTTGTTAGGCAAAAAAAAAGAAAAAGTCGATTACCTTTTATCGCACCATTTTATTAAAATCCTTACTGTCCAACCAATCAATACACCAAGAACAATTGATAATGCAATCTCTTGTAACATAATGTTTAGAAACCAGGATCGAAGAGCATCACCAATAGGCATTTCCATCCAATAAATTGCTATGAATAGGAATGGATAACCAAGTCCGTCATTTCCAGCGCTATATTAGATATCACAACCTTTCATGTAAGTTATATATAAAAACCAAATACATTACATATCTTGAATATATATATTAAGCTCAAATTACTATACAACCTTTCAGCGGCAATCAAGTCTCTAATTTCTCGCCGTACATTTTTTTCAGCATAGCAACCTTGAACAATGGAACTTGAAAGAACCTATAATAGATAAACATATATAAATGTACACTTGATTATTTATATAGTAACAAAATACGTACTATGTACGTAAAAAAACATACTGGATCTGTAGGCGTGAAACATGATGCCACGATGAGTGCTTGAATCTAATATAGATCACAATATAGTATCCTCGTTTATCAATAAGCTATTAATCTCATTTTATGTTCGTCATATGAAAATGATGTCGAATTTCATTCACTCACATAATCGAGACTTGGAATCATTAAGTAGACAAGTGATCCACTCACAAACCACATTCCCAGCATAACAGGAATGAGCATTATAATCATTGACCGATAATGAGTGTAGATAAATTTACCAGGTATAGTTACAGCCCCTGTAATCATAACTTGGATCGCAATGACCGCACGAGTGATCTCAGTAGTGACCACCACTTCGTCCATACCCCACATGTCCACATTTACCAGATTAAGACAATAAGGTCCAATAATAATACCAAACATTACAGCAAACACTATACGTTATGTATGTAAATTTCACAATGATAAATCGATTAAAAGCTACATATACATACATATGCATAGACTCTTACTCATCCTTTATGTATTCATCTTTTTCTTTTCTCTATAAATATACATACATGCTTCATTCAAGTAAAGTTGATCTCGAATAAAATTCGAAGTAGTAATAAATATTAATGAGAACGCACCAATAAGTAAAAACCCAATGTCTAATGAAGTAGCCATAATGTATAAGAAAAAAGCGAAGGAGGAGATGAAGAATAAAAAATAAGAGAAATCTGAAAGGAAAGAAGACAAGGGGTATGTCAATCATTATTAAGATGCTATTTGTATTTTTAACTTGCGACCATTTATACTACAATCATCCACTGTACATAAAGGAACGTATTTTTTTTACATGTGTATTAAAAAAAAAGTATAATTCAGCCAACATTAACCTAAACAGGTACTTTTTTTATAATAAAAACTATCTATAAACCGACTATGCAAGTGCGCCATTTTTGCTTAATTACAAAAAGGAAAGGGTTTGTTGTTGTTGTTGTTGCTTATGATTGTCTTTTCTCATGATTTTGCTTTCCCCCCCCCCACCTGAAAAAAAGAAAACAAATAATAAATTCTCCTTTTTTCTTTTCTGTTTTTTCTTTCTTTCTTTCTCTTACCCAAATCCCATCCCTTTCAAGAGAAGTCTATAAAATCTAATCCATGCTTCGTATATTGTTGTATATGTGTGTGTTTCTGATTATGCATATTTACAATTTGTTGCGTTGATATGATGTATATATATATATGTATATACCATTGCTCCGTTGTAATATTCAAAAGTTGTATGGAAGATAAAAAATTCATGCAGACAGAAACAGAGAGGAAGAGACAGAATTATTAATAGTAGTAATGATGAATGTAAATGCGAATGTGGTATTTTTATATTAAAAAAAACAAACAATTATTTTTTTTTCCTTTTTATCGATAACCTCCTCTGGTAGTACGTCCATAACCACCACGACCATTATGGTAATATGGGTCCCGTGGACGAATATTACGGTGAGGTGCTGTTCTGTCGACTAATCCATCTCGTCTCGACACCCATAATTCATTTTGATATCGAACATTATGCTGATGATAATAACGTGGGTAAGGTGGATAAGGTAAAGATTGATGACGTGATGGTGGAGGTGGTGGAGGACGAACATTAGTACGATGAACAAGATTTTGTGCTACAGGTCGACGTTCTCTTGACCGATGTCGCTCCATTGCTGTGTTGTTCTTGTTGGCGTTGCTGCTGTTGCTGGTTGCTGCTGTTGCTAAAGTACTAGTAGGTGGTGTTTCTCGTCGTCGTTTATGGTAACTATGGTTACTATTATTATTATTATTATTATTATTACCGTCGTTGCTACCATTACTACTGTTATTTGTGTTATTATTATTGTTGGCTTGAACAGGACTATCCCAAGTGGAGTCACCGGTTTCTGTATTATAATAATAGGTTTTGCCTTTACTTGAGGTCATTGTTACCCATGGTTTTGGTAATGAATCAATCTTGTTTTGTTCAAATGCATTTCTTCCATTGCTATTTTTGTTATTCTTGATGGATTTATTAGATTCCTCTACTGTCTCTCCTTCCTCCCTTTCTTCTTCTTGTTCTCCTTGTTCCGAAATTACGAATTCCTTATGGTTGTGCATGGGCTCCATCACTGCTTGTTCTTCTTCTTCGTCCGCTTCCAAAGCTATGACAGTTTCTCTTTGTCTGTGGCGTTCTGTCATATTGTCTGGTGATGGAGATGCTCTTGCTGCGGCGGTGGAAGTTGTGGCTGTGGCACGGTTCTTTTCTTGTTTATCACTTGAAATATCGCTAGTAGTAGTAATAGTAGTGAAATAGTTGGGGCAAGAGATTTTATTATAAAACCGGTCAGCATAATTGAAATAAATATAAAAATAATTCGTCGTAATTCAAGGATTTAAAAAAAATAAAAAAGAAAAAAAAAACGTCAAAACAGTATTTTTATTTTTCTCTCTTTCTTTCTTTTTTTTTCTGTTGACGTTCCTTTTTTTTCTTTTCTTTTTTTTTTTTTTTTAAATCCTCAAAATTTAAAAAGTTGTAGATTTCTGTTCTGTTCAAACCTTGATGATGCGTCTGAATGTCGTACTAGTTGTTCCTGAGTAGTAGTGATATCCTGTCGATTATGACGTTTAAAATCTTCATTCGGTTGTTGTTTGTTATCCAATGAATGATTACTTTTTTGTCGTTGATGCAAAGGCATTTTTTTTATATGTGTATTTCGTTCAGAAAAAGTAAAGTAAAAAACAAAGAGTAGAGAAAGGAAAGAGCTAATATCTTTTTTTGGGGGAGAATAAAAGTATATGTGGGAGTCAGCAGGTCTAGTTTATTCGGCTCCGCAAAGAAATTCGTTTGCACAACCAAAAGTGTTAAGACTAACTATTCTATATATGAAATCCAGGGAGAACAATGCACCTAAAACAGGGTAAGACACATGCTGGTACTCCATAAAAGACTGTCATTCCATTGTTAGTTTTTTATTATTATTATTAAAGTATAATACGTGTCGGCCAACAAAAAGCAAAAGATCATATTATATTTTCTAACAAGAGGTTGCATTGATGATATATTTATATAGGATTGCATTCCTGATAAATTTATTCCAACCATCATCTTTTTATGACTTTAATTGAATAATTTACTTTTTTATTTTTATTTTTCCCCGTGAAAATTTTGAATACAAATTACTCGAATGTCTCTAGCTCGACATAGAATATTGACAACATGATTTGGATATCTTACTTTTTTTGTAACGGAGAACCATTATATATGTGTATCAAAAATTTTACTTGACGCAAGAAGAAAACAATTTCTACTTCATAAATGGTGGATAATTGGCTCAGCACTTTTTTTTAGGATTGTAGCAGAGTGTGTGTTACATAAAGTAATGTTTCATGATCTCCCACGATCCGTCGCCTTCTTTATGCTCATCATTTTCAATGTGTACTAATATTAAAATGTACCAGCGAGACTCATTATTAAGCAACAAGAGGTCGAGTAGGGAGATTATGTATTTGCTTGTACGCTATTTTTTGTTCCCATTTAACATATTTACAAATAAATAGAAAAGTATGATATTACTATTTATCATAGTTTATATTTGAATTACCTGAGATGAAGGATTGACGTGTACCATACGACAAACCATACATAGCGAATGGACCATTACAAGCTAAAACACACTTTACCAATTTTGCAACATGCTCATTCACAAAGTCATCAATGTCTTGTCTGATGTAGGGTTGCCGTGAACATAGTAACTTATCTTAATTACTTCATTTAATCTGTAGTAAAATAGACTTGTCGATAAAATAATTAAGATGTGGTGGCAACTGGTAAAGTGTGTCCATAAAATGGTTGCACAACTTGGACACTCCTAATATTTGTAATACTTTAGTGCTTTATCCTCCCATTCATATCAAACATCCCTATAATAGTCTAGAAATTTACCTATTTGAATAAAATGGCGTACGTAATGATATTTTTTCAAACGATGCTTTTGTGACAATTTTACAAGTTGCTTCAAGATTTCAAACCTTTTCTTCAACATCCCAAATCCTCTTTTTAAAGTTTGATAAATCAAATACGTAACGTTGATGGTAACTCATTGTATTTTATTATTTTGAATATGAATAGTATCGAAGACTGGATCTGCTGGCTAATAATAATATGTACATACCAGCATCTTCTCTAACACTTTTTTGCATTTTTTCAAATCTCTGTATAGAAAACTGTTTATCGTGATGGGTTAGAATATTAAAACCATCAAAGTGCCTATCATTCTAATACATAAATGACTTATTTTGAGTTTGAGTGCTTTGGAATCAATGACAAAGTGTATCAAAGTTGGCCATTTTGGGTATGTACCATCTAAAAGATAATACCCCATGGTGTTTTCATGGCCATTAACAGAAATAAGACTGATATTTATCCACTTTGTCGACCAGAATTATACTACATATATATTTGGCTAGAAATGTAACTTTTCAAAAGCACCTTCATAGTATTTCTCGAAACGATATCGCTATTATTGATTATAATACAAGAGGCTTCTCTATATTTTTGAAACAATGCACGCATTATCTTTGGGATTGGTCGAGGCTCGCCCAAGAGATCATAATTTAGCAAGAGGTGAGAGGCAGTTTTTTTTTTCAGGTAGAATTGAAGTGCACTTAATATTTGCTCAAGTACAGTTCCAAGGTTAGGGTTCGTTTAAAAGAACTGAATAATAGAATTGTCGACATGTTATGATCGTTTGAAACTAGTCTTCCCAGGAGATAACATGACGATATGTTGAAGAAGATCAAAGAACAACAACGATGATAATTTGACAGCACCATAGTTAACGCCAATGGTAGCATCGATTTCGTCTTATATTATTTCATCAGTTGCTGAATAATATGCAAAAGTAACTGTCAATTCATGTGTATTTGTATTTGAAGCCCTGGTTAGCAAATGTAAGATTAAAGTAGTTAGTTCTTATAAGAAAATAAAATAAGAGAAGGTGGAAATTGATCTTTTTATTCCGCGAAACAGCTATTTTTTTAAAAGTCAATCAGCGAGCATTTGAGGAAAAAAAACCTTTCTTCTCGGTCCTTGTTTTTATTTTATTATCTTAATAAATGTCTACATCTCGCGAACTTGCACAACTTTTTGCTGATGCTGATGCTGATGAATTGCAATGGATTCAATTGCATCGAGAAGTAATCGAACTTTTGAGAAACGGAATTGAGGAGGAAGAAGCGAAGAGAGAAGATTCTGGGGATCACAAGGAAAGAAGTCGCGCTTTGGACTAGGTATTGCTTCGTTGAGAATAATTTGACGATGAACCTCCTCCATGGACCAGAGGTATTTAGTCGTCGTTTCCGAATGTTTCGTTCGTTATTCTTATAAATTATTGAGCAATCAGAAATAGTGGCGATTTAGTCACTCAAAAAAGTGATGCTGCTGTTGTTGACGTGTTTGGTGAGACGTATCTTCGTACACCAAACCAAGAAGATATGACAAGACTCCTTGCACAAGGCGAAGCGCGTGGTTTTCCGGGTATGTTGGGGGTCAGTAGACTGTACCCATTGGGTCTGGAAAAATTGTCTAAAAGCATGGGATGGCATAGCATGTATAGAGGCAAAGAAGGATCGGCAACAGTCATCTTAAAAGCAGTTGCCGATTTTGATTTATGGATATGGCATGCCCATTTTGGACTTCCAGGCAGCCTAAATGATATCAACGTGTTGGATCGCTCTGATCTTTTTGCAAATCTTGCTGCTGGGCGTACACCATCAGTATCATATAACATCAATGGAGATGAGTACAATATGGGGTATTATCTTGCTGATGGGATATACCCCAAATGGGCAACATTAGTCCAATCAATCTCGATGGTGGATGAAAGAAAAGAAAAGGTATGTGAAGTTTTATTTCCAAAGTAACGCCAATTAAAACATTTTTTATGTTTATAGCACTTCAACACGATGCAAGAAGCAGTGCGTAAAGATGTCGAGCGTGCATTTGGGGTACTCAAGTCTCGATATGCCATTATTGAGGAACCCGCAAAACGTTGGAATACAGAGACTTTAACAATTATTATGAAGGCATGTATAATCCTTCATAATATGAATGTTGAGGACAAACGCGGCCAAGCAGTCAATTATATATATGACGATGAAGCAACACGTAGCGAAATGGAGCGTCACAATATCAGTAGAAAACGAATTAGACTTGACAGTAATGAATCAAATGACGCTCACAATGTACCTACCTCAACAGCTGATGAACCAACATTGAACAATGATACTGCCTTTGAGAATTATATGCAACGCTATGAACAAATACGCGACACTCAAACACACTATCAAGTAAAAAATGACCTTATTGACCATTTGTGGGAATTGCATGGAAAGGCTTAAATATATAATAAAGAAAATTGTTTTGCTTATATTAGTCCAATTGGACTAATTGCTATTTGTTGTTGTTGTTGTTGTTCGTCTTCTTTTTTTTTGTAAGAAACGCGCGCTCGTTTGCCAGGGCTTGTTCAAGCTTGCACTTGACAGCCTGCTGGTCTTATGTTTTCTTGTTGCTAACAGGTCGTGGTTTAGCACTAGATAAGGTGTCAGCATCTTTACCTGCTGCTGGAGCTACACTAGGAGCAGCAGGAGACACGTTCTTCTTTTTGAAGGCTATCAGATTGTCCATTAGCTTTTTTGCCCTACAAAGAATTTCCCCGCAGTGCTCGAAACCAAAGGATTGGTTAAACCTTGAATACATCTCTTTTGCTCGGAATTGCTGGAAATCTTGTTTATTAATATATCTTTCTAACAGTATGATTTCACGCGTCCTTTTATTTCCCTCTCCGAGCTCATTCTGTCTACTTTATCTGAGGTTTTGGACCTGCTCATAATACTTGCAAAACTTTAGCATGTACTTTTGGATATCGACTCAACGGCTCATCAAACTTTTGATATTATGTTTGCACCAAGATTCCTCAAGGTTCTAGGTGAAATGCTCTCAAATGCTTTCCCAGAAAGCAGTCGATTCTTGATCAGCCCCAACTACGTACTAAAATTTTGAGAAATTTTTAACCAAGATTTACAAAGTTGGATATTTTTCAGCAGCTGAGTAGTTGAGGTTTCCCTCACGTCCTGCTGATTTCTTTGAAGTAGTGATGGCTGGTGTATTTTCTTAGGGCGAGTTATTCATTTTTATGTTTCAAGGTACAGAAGGGAGTTTGGAGATCATCCAGAGGCTCCCGTAATTGACTCTGATTCCCCAAATTTAGATAAAGGAAAAACCTATATATGGAAACGTGTCCATTTCTGAAAGCCAGCAAAAGAACTTGTTTTCGTCTCCCATATCTTCTTTTTTTTGCTTCGCTTGGGAACATTTTCTCGGGTTTTTGAAATAAAACATACAGATTGTTTGTGATTTGGTAATCGTTACCATGGTGAAAAATAAAAAAATAAAATAAAAAGAGATATGAGGGTAACGCGAAGTTGGAAGAAAATAGCTGGAAAGACATCAGAGTTGGAAAAAATGGCGGGAAGATGTCAGGGTAGAGAGGGATTTGGTTTGAGACGTCGTTATATAACTTTAATAATAAGAAAATACATAAAGTTTTTTTTGACAATGACATATTTATACTTTTCTATTCTATAAATGAATGATATAATGCTTATTAACTATATTTTATGTGGATGAGAATGAGTTGAGTAAGGTACTTGATAACTAGCTATCTTTAGAAAACATTGATGAAATTTTGCATTTTCCATCATCCTATTTCTGTGTTGCTACAATGCTTCCCACTGTCCTAACTTACTTAGTTTAACCTTCGACCAAAATTCATATAGACATAGATAAGCAGCAGAGCTCAAATAGTTTGACGCAATAATTGGAATGCAATATTAGTAACGTAAAATAACACTGGCCCCCCAAAAGCTACGCAAAATCTTTTCATTGAGATGTAACACTAAAGTTCTTGGAAAATCAGGAATATATGGATCGACTTGTGTAACTTTCCAAAAAAAATTAGCCGGAGTAAGAAGTCTTTGAAAGAAAAATCCTAACATTTGGAATATTTCATAGTACAGTGGCTCCACTCCCAAATTTCGTAAACTTACAAATGAAATTCGTTTTGTTCTCCGCCCAATCTTCGCTTTTCTACTAGTCCAATTTTCGCTTTTGCAATTTTCAAAGTTCGTTTTGCACTAGCTCAATTTTCGTTTTTGCTATTCCCAAAGTTCGCATTTGCATCAGTTCAATTTTCGTTTTTAACTTTTGCATCTTTTTATCTTTACTATAAATCGAGTACACAAATGAGCAGCAATTTTTTTTATGAAGATGGTCAAGGAAAGATTGTTGATGAGGAAGGAAATGAAGCAATGGACATTGAGGAGGACATCGACCCTTATAACCTTGGAACTTTGATGACCTTAACTCAATATCGTTCTTTTCGGGATCGCTTTCCTACTGAACCTACAGAAGAGCTTGATACAAGAATGGAAGAAGCATCCGAAGAATTAGTAACAGAAACAGCGAAAGGTAGAAAATACAATGTTTATACTGACAAGCATAAAGCTGTTTTTTGGTATTTCAATAGAGTTAAACTTTGGAAAGCTGCCCCTGCTGCTCGTAAAGCACAGGTGGAAGTTCGTACGGGACAAATGTGGGCAAAACGTCTCAAAGAAGAACCTGATTGGAATATTTATGAAAAACAGACAAATAAGGTTAACCGAAAACAACAGCAGCTTCAGGAAGAGCATAAACAGCATCTTATTGAATTTTTTGACGAGTACCCCCAAGCAACAAGACAAAATGCAGTAGATAGTTTAACGGAATCATTCCAAAATTTCAATTTGAAGACAACCTCTGTTGGAAATTTTATTCTTCATGAGTGTAATCTGACTGTAAAGAGGGTAACCTTGCATCCTTTATCGAGAAATAGTTCTCATAATCTTGAAAAACGATATGATTGGGTGAAGAAATATATTAATACAGATATGAATTACCTACAAAATTGCGTGTTTGTTGACGAAACGGGCTTCAATATCAACATGAGGCAACCCTATGCTCGCTCAATTAGTGGCACGCCAGCAATTGTTGAAACACCAACGACTCGTGCTATATCACATACTATCTTGGGAGCAATATCTGCAAACGACGTCATAGCAATCGAGATAAGAGAACCAATGAAGTCTAAGAAATTGAAAGTTCATGGCAGTAAGAAGAGAAAGCAGCCCCAGGTAAAAAAGACACACAAGGGAACTGTCACCGGTCATTACATGAGATTCATTTCTAAAACATTGGATGAAATGGACAAGTTTCCTGAAATGAGCAATTATTATATAATTATGGATAATGCACCAATTCATACTTCACACGATATAACAAGAATGATTGAAGCAAGAGGTTACAGGGCGCTGTACCTTCCTCCATACTCTCCTGAGCTGAACCCGATTGAAAACTTCTGGTCAATTCTCAAAGGCGCTGTTAAACGAAGTATGTTCGAAGAAACTGAGGACTTGAAGACCAGAATTGCGGAAGCTAGTGAAAGTATTAGTAGAAAGAGTCTGTATAATGTAGCTCAACACTCTATTAACAATTTCGAAAAGTGTCTCAATAAAGAACCTCTTTAATAAACTTTTTATTACAATGATTTTACAAATGTTCCAAACGTTATTAGAAATTTATTTTTTATTCTTATACATTTAAATTTTGCAGCTATATGAGTAACCAAATCACGTTAGGTTTGTGATTAAATAGTCATCAAAATATAAAAAGTCTATCGGATCAAACTTTGGTAATAACAAATGCGAAAATTGAACTGATGCAAATGCGAACTTTGGGAATAGCAAAAACGAAAATTGAGCTAGTGCAAAACGAACTTAGAAAATTGCAAAAGCGAAAATTGGACTAGTAGAAAAGCGAAGATTGGGCGGAGAGCAAAACGAATTTCATTTGTAAGTTTACGAAATTTGGGAGTGGAGGCACTGTATAAGACTATGTCTTTTTTTTCTGTATTATCACGAAAAAAAACATTAAGTAGTACAATGAGCTTATGCAGGTTTACAAGAGACCAAAAAAAAAAAAAGAAAAATAGTTTGTGATACGTATAATCTAATATATAAATATAATGCTTGGTCAATCAGCTAATTGACGGCACTAAATTTTTTTTTCTACATCATCGAAACTAAACTTTACTCGGTCAAGTTTTCCTTTTTTTTACTTCTTTAAATTTTATATTTTATTGTTACAGGTAGTAATAGATTGGGTGTTTGTACATCAGGTAAATAATCGTTACATAATAAATATTTTTTTTTGTTGATTTTTTTAGAAACAGTAAGAATGATAATAGAGAAAAAGGTATATATGTTTTTCTTTTTTGTTTGGTGAAACATAAAGATAAATGATAGGCGGTGAATACTACAATAGGTTGAATATATAAATGCGATATAAATGTATGTGATCGTTAAAATGCTTTTTGATATAGTAGGTATTTATGTTCGTTGTTTTTATTCCTACTACGCCATTTCTCGATCCAAAGATGTGAAACCTTGATGAAGTTGCTAAGCGCCCGAAAAAAGAAATAGATAGAAACAAAAGTTACTCAAATTAATAACCACTTTTTTTTTTCGTACAATGCGAACCCCCAAAAAAAAGAGAGATTTACCTCTACTCCGTTTTTTACTTGTGTCAGATCATACAAGAAGGCTACGATAATAACAAGAATCTCGGGTATAGCAACCAGTCCAACGTAAAATGACCATCCCATATCTTCATATTCCTCTGAATCATCTGAAAATGCCATCGAACCCAAATTTGCTGTAGAAAATCCATTACGAATTAAAATTAAAATGCCGAGTAAAGCCAGGACAGGTATGAGCAAACTTGGATTTTTGCGAATACTTGCTAAATTAGCAGTAATAGGTGTTGTTGCAGAAGGTGACATTGTTCCACGGCGCTTAGTTGCAAAAGCCAAATAGACGACAAGTCCCATATATATTAATACAAGGATAATGTTTCCAAAACCTCCGCCAAATTTAACTAATAATGCTATATGAGTCTGGTTCACATCTTCTTCACCTTCCTCAGTTAACTGATCTTGCCGTACAAGTAACACATCTCCAACGATAGAAACTACCATAATAATAAGTGTAATCGTGGGCGCAATGATGGATAGTGTACTTGTACCACTACCACCCCCTCTTAGTCCAACCTGATGCCATACTTGTAAAAGTCGGAACAATGCCAAGATCATAATCGATGCACTGATAGTTTCTAATATTAATGCTGCGTGAAGTGGATAATCATTTTTGATTCCTTCACTTTTATCCCATACAATATCGAATACTTTTCCAACAGCTACAAGCACTATTGGTAATAAATCATACATGCAAAACAAAATAAAGTATTGGTCAGTTGGTTTTTTTTTTTTTTGGTAAATGTTTGTTGTTAATTTGTATGTCGGATAGGTTCGGATGAATCATGTGTAAAAATGTTGATGTTGTTAATACTTACTAGCGCTCAAACCCAAGTAAAAATATGGAAGAAAAAACTTGTGTTTTTTTGATTTATCTAATAGTAAAATAGATCCAACACCGTAGATAATCCTATATTAAAAAATGAACTATGTCAAGTTAATAGTGGATTTACACATCATAAATGAGAGAAAGAGATGCTTGTGTTTCTTATTTATTATAATTTTTATATTATTGTCAATCATTATCATAATGCGAATTTTTCTCCTACCCTGCCACTAATACGACAACAAATTCAGGTGCTGTGAGAGATTTTATATGCTCAGCTACACCCATGGTATTTTTTTTTTAAAAAAAAAAGAAAAGAAAAGAAGAAAAGTTAAAAAAAAAGTCGAGAACGGAGAAAGACGAGCTGTAACATTTGTTCTTTTTGATGGATTCTTTTATATTTGGGAGGTACGGAACCGAGTTTCCGCTCCTCTTTTAGGGTTGCGCTAAAACTCATATGACAATATTAGTTGCCACCCAACTGGCGCCAATCCTTTTGTTAAAATCCCAAAAATAGACATTTAAACTTCTAGACCACACATCACTTTTAGTACTACACGTTACCAGACCAAATTTCAAAAAACAACAACAAGAAACAAGGAACATGCAATACTGTTTCAACATATATAATCTTCTAATATGAGTATTCAGAAATTCAAAATAAATATACCTTACGAAATTTTCTTTATTGTGATATCATGAAAACTGCTGTTATCTTTTGATGATTAAGAAATTCTCTTATTTAAGCATGCAAACTTAGCCCAATTACGAAATGTAACATCCCAAAAGAAGACAAAATAGGAAGATTTAGAATACGTAACTGAATAATATAGTCAAAAAAAAATGTGGCTGGATCGTTTGAACCTAATTTATTATCGAAGCCTCTTTGACTAAAAATGATTATATTCTCGTTATAGATTTAAAAATAGATAGTGAGGGGTAAAAATCAATCATTTTTGGAGCTGACGTCTGCATTGTTGAAGACATTTGAAAATGCTTTATATTTAGTCATTATGCAGTGAAGAAAATATATTTTTCTTTTAATAGTAATAGAATACTATGAATAGATATATCTATAAAACAATAATCAAGTAGAAGATTAATAAAAAAGAAGCCAATAGATAACCGTTATAATTTTTATAGTTTACAAACGAACAATTCACTATTTATATATATTAAATATTTCACTGTTTCCTATAATGTACTAACAGCTGATAACCATTTTATTTATGGGTGGTCGATCTTTGGAAACTCCCTGTTGTTTTGTGTTGCGGAAGAAACCAAAAAAAATTATGAACCCGTCATCTAACTCTTGAAATGTAATTTAAAGGCATTCGATGTTTTTTTCAACTATCTAATAGTTTGTTTGTTTCATTGTAGTACAATAAATCAATTGTTGGTCTAGATTATATACATACCGTTTTTGAATAAACGATAATTATGTTAATGTTATTGATTATGAATAATTATTTAAAACAAAATAGGGAGTTCGTTGACTACATAGAATCACCTGTGGAAAACAATTTTTATTATTCTAGATAGTGGATTGTAAGAATGATTTTTTCATGCTTCCGCTGCAGGATATTATAATTTAAAATTGGGTGTAAATAACAGGTAATATCAAAAGCTTTAGATCTCATGAAAGTTTGAAGATACACATTGGCGCATAGGAAGGGATGTTTACTACATATTATGAGATTAAAACTATCCATAACAGTAAAGAAGAAAACACATGAATAAATAGCCCAATCCTCTTTTTTTTTGTAATACATATTATTTTCTGATCATCCTACCCCAATCCATCATTTATCCAGTAAATAATCAAAATCCCAACAACTATATAACTCAATCTGCTTTTTTTTACGTGCCTGGTATTTAAAAATATAAAACTACATGATATTTATTATTACATGCTATTTACACTGCAAAAGAAATAATTTTACGTTGATGAGCTTCTTCAACAATCCATTTAGCCAAAGTAAGAGGATCTTTACGAATATCAGCTACAATGACTTGTTCTTGTGTTTCATCTGGTACTTCCAAAGTAGCCAATTGTGATTCCAGCATCTTGGCCCCCATGAAATGATTTTTACGTCCACCGATACGTTCTTGTAACAATTCTTGAGTTCCTTTTAAATAAACAAATGTAACTGAAGCATATTCGGTGGATACTTCACGCATAATGTCACGATATACTTTGCGTAACGATGAACAAGTCAATACAATAGCACGTTCGCTTTGGTTATTATCTTGAGAATATAAATCTTTTGCCTTCTCTTGTAAAGTGTCACGAATCACTCGAAGCCAAGGCCAACGATCATCGTCATTAAGTGGTTCACCTATTTTGTATACACATTATACAGTATTGTCTAAATCAGCCTTTTTTATTTTTTTTTATTCAGCATTACAATAAAGTAATTACATTATAACAATGGTTGTCTATTGAAATGTAAAAAATAAAAATTAAAAAAAAAGTTCAAATTTTTTTACCTTTGCTCATTTTAAGAACATTGGCTTCAGGGTGTAAAGCATCACCTTCAATGTATTCGCAATGGAGAAGTTGTTGAATTTGTTCTGCAACTGAGGTCTTACCACAACCTGCAGTACCCATAAGAATAAGAATAGGAACAGGATTTGAACTATTCACCATGACAATATATATTTTACACAAACAAAAAAAGAGAAACAAAGAGTTATTTCATCAAATGATCAAAGTCTCTTTTATATTTATATACTATTTAAAGTTAAATAAGGGTAAACCCGTTTCATCCCGCTTACCGACTGATTCCAGATTATCCATTTGTTGGGGTTATCATAAAGTTATAAAAGGCTGATTAATATACCCTTTCTTTTTTAGTGTGTATTCGTAATATGTCATTATTGTCATAGAAACAGAGTATATAATATGCATTAATACAGAGAAACCAGAAACAGTTGAATGCGCTTCTACTATATCATGCATTCTAATAGGTAATTAAACTTAGATTAATTCGAATACGTAGATGCTTTTTTTGCTTATGTAACGCAAATCTTATGCAAGTTTATATTCGTATTTAATATCATTTTCTCCCCACTATTTTCTGAACATTATTATATACCAGATATACACTGTAACATTTTCTTTTACTAAATCTCAAATATTGCCGAAGTAAGTTAGTAATACCATATATAAAGATGACTGTGTTACACGAAATGCCAGCAAAGCAGAAATAACGATACTCTATTCTTTAATAATTAAAATGACAAATAGTTATCTTTATGAATAATATGTGTTGGATACAGCAGTCGCCCCATTTCTTGGATCACCTGTAAAGTACACAAGATTGACAAGCTGTTCAATCGAGCATGATTTTCTAGTATAGCATAGAAAAATAAAATAAAAAATACACGAAATAAGAGTTTCTAAATTTGTTGCTACCAACTTTTACGAAGCATAACTTTGGAACCAGTTAATTTTTCATCGCTCTTTGCCTCCCCAACTGGATATAAATTATAAACGAAAGGATTCTGATTGATTCGCTTTTCACATTGTAACATTAGAATTGTTGGATTATTTAAATAACAAATGTCAACGTCTTTCATTTGTTCTATTCTTTGGCTTAACTTGGCAACATTTTCCTGAGTGTATTTTTCGCAATAAAACATACAAATTGCGTGTTGCCTGGTGATAGTTACCATGGTGAAGAATAAAAAAAACGAATAAAGAAACATCAGGGTAAAACAAAGTTAAAATAAAATGGTTGGAAAAATGTCAGGGTAGACTACGGGCGCGCCAATCCTGAGCCGGCATTTTGGTAACATGGCGCACCCTTCGTCTACCCTTCTTCTTTTATTCAATATCACAATCTCTAAAATACTTATTAGCAATATATTTAACGTATTCTGTCAATTGAACATAGAGTTTCTATTTCTACGTACCCATATAATATACTCAAAAAATCACTGAAGCAAAAAGTTATAAGAGAATACAATATATTGTAACTGTACAAAGTCAATAACAAAAAGGAGCGAAGCAAGAAGGTATTGATTAAAAGTGGTACTAAATGTGAGTATATATCAGTAATATATTATGTTGTGTCATAAATAAACGAAATTACAAGAAAAGAACATATAAGTTATAATATTGAATGAAAGGGCTTATATAAGCAGCTGAAAAAAGGATTATCACATTACGTAGGATGAAGGAATAATTTGTATATTTAATACAGATTACTAAGTAAGAAAGTACAATACGTACCTTATAAATAGAGAAGAAAAAAGAAATCGAGTCATACATATATAGTAGAACGAAAAAATGATGACATATATATAGTAGTACTAAACGATAAAAAAAATCAAATCAACACATTAACTATAAATAAAAATAGCTTATAGAATCTTTTCTAGAAGTTATGACCTACGTTTTGTAGGCTTGTACTTCTACGTATTGCATTCTCATATGAAATGTTGCTGTAATCTTGTTGAATTGAGTTAAGCACAGGCCTCAAGCATGAGAACAATTGGTATGAAAAATGGCGGCATAATTTTCAAATGTTATTCTCTTTGTTAGAATGAACTTTTGTCGGAAAATCCAGCTGGTCGATGGAACCGGTAATAGTAAGCTAATATTAATATACGGTATATTGATTCCTCTCCTTATAGTTTTATATATTCTACTAAAAGGCAAGCCATTGGACTAACTAGGTAACACGCAAAAAAAAAAGAATACAATTTATTTGTTGTAATGATGATGATGATACTATAATAACGTCAAAACTCATATCAGTGATAAATATAAGTACATGGAAAGAAACTATTGTTTGCTACTATATAAATTTAACTAAGATGGATTATGATGGTCCTGGTCGACTATAATAGTCAAGTAATGATTTTCCATTTCTTTTTTGTTGTACTCGTTGTTCCCGTTCTTGTTGTTCTTGTTGTTCTTGTTGTTCTTGTTGTTCAATGGCTTCTTTTCTTCGTCGTTCAGCTTCTGCTTTTAGAATAGCTCGAACTTCTGCTCTACTTAAACATTCATCCACATGTTGATTGAATAATGTATTATCCAAGTATAATAAACGATTACAAATAGGGCATGTTGCTGAATCAATGCTATTTTCTTCTGATTGTTGTTCATCATTCTCCTCCTCAATATCATTCATACTGGTTTCTTCTTGTTTTTGTTTTTTCTTAACAGAATCCATTATTATTTCATCTTTATTATTATTCTGGTCAATATCTTGATCATAATGATTGTTATTGTTTTCAAAATGAGTGTTTGAAGGACCTGCTTCTATTGAACGTTTTGCAGGAATTTGTTTTGTTTTATCCACATTTGAAAAGAACTATTTATATAATATTCAAGTAATATGTAAAGCTTCAATTCTTATCACATTCAATCTCATAACCTTCAACCCGCCCGCCACCCTTTTTTTTTTCATAAAAGTACGAACCTTTTTAACACTTGTAGTATTTTTGGTTTCCAGTGATGATAATTTGACGCCCATTAATCGTAAACTGACTGGCATCTCTTTGGAAATTAACTATATATACATTATTATCATTATTAGTGATATGAATATTGGTCGTTTTGTCAGAAACTAAATAAGATTATAAACATATATATAACTGACCTCTTTGGCTACTTTTGCAATATCAGGTGCTCGATATACTGAGTATGGTAAAGTTTTTGCACGAACTCTTACATCGAACGATGTTAACTTGATTTTAATACCCACGGTTTTACCCTAATATATGACAATTGTATTAAAAAAAATCAGTCATTCTAGAAAAAAAATGAAAATTAATTTGTATATTATGTATGTACCCTATAATTTTTCTTTTCTAAATCCTTTTCAAGTAATTTTGATAGCTCATCAACTTTATTGAATAGTTCCTCTCGAGTTGATATAGGAGAAAATGTTCTATATATTTATTAAGTAATTTAGTAAGGAAGTCTTCCGTCAAATAGAGTTGAACTATTGTGTATTAATAAAGAAGCATTTAACCTTTCAACACTCATGCTTTTTTGAGAAGTCACTCTTTTCACAGTAGTCGACCCAATACCAAGGTAAGAACAACAAATACTTTTAAAACTAATTGGACTTAAAAGTTTATAAAGTATAGCTCGTTGATTCTATATTAATGTATATTAGTACTAGTTCAATAACCAATTTTACAAAACTTACATAGACATCACCCACTGTTTCTACTCCTAAAGCAGCCAAAACACGTTCAGTGACCCTTCCAATACCTGGAATCTAGATAATTTTAATTTATTATTATTTACTATCAAATAAAGCCACCATTCACCTTTTATATGAATATATCTTTACCTTGCGAATACGCATATTTCGAATAAATGTATGGATTACTTCTCGATCATTAGGTAAATCATATTGTCCATTAGGTTTATTTATATCACTACAAATTTTTGCTAGTTTTTTGTTTGCAGCAACACCTAATAACAATTATTATTATTATTATTATTTAGTTACATCATAAACTCTTTCTATATATTACATAGTTGATCACCTATAAATAATTATATATTATTATTACCTGCACTTGCTGTTAATTGGGTATCTTGAAAAATTTCATCTCGAATTTTCTGAACAACATTTGATGCTGTCATATTATGTTCATTCATGTACTAGAAATTATATTAGCTTAAAAAAATGCTATCCATATTCTTTTATAAAAATAAAATAAAACTTACATTCGTCAGATTTAAGTAGGCCTATATTAATATATAACAAATATGAATATTTTTATTTTTTTGGTTGTTAACCTTCACATTCGTCCCTCAATGATGATAATAATAATAATAAGTGTTACCTCATCCAAACTCATAGGAGAAAAATTAGGATCATATTTCATAAAGACTTTTCTAACTATATTAGAAATAGCTTGATACTTTTCATAATGGGGTTTCACTATCTTGAGATGTGGACATAATTTCATACCAATAAATCCTGGCATAGCACTTCTTACACCAAATTTACGTGCCAAATAATTACTAGTACTCAACATAGCCATACCACCCACAGCAAAAGGAATATTTTTTAATTCAGGTTGTTCAAGTTCTTCAACAGATGCATAAAATGCATCCATATCCACATGACAAATATATTGACTTAAATCACGTTCTTTTTCTAATTCACGAATCTAAAATTATTACATTTTATAGTTAAAAATAAAGAAGTTCTATTGATAAGAATGAATGAGAATAATTTATTTACCATATTATCTACAACTTGTTCCTCTTTTGATAAATTTAAATGACGGATTGTTTCATATTTAGCTAGCATAGCATTAATACGTTCCGTTAATGCATGATCTTTTTTTCTTTCATTCTCAAAGAATGCAGATCCCTAATTTTAATATGTATAAAAAAAGATAGTTTTAATATATCATTATCATTCTATATATTATTAAAGTAAAAAGAAAATAAAAATATACACCTTGGAGGCTTCATAGATGATTTCATTCACTCTATCTTTATCAACAGATTCCATACCAGCCTATAAATATATATATATATATTTATACATGCAGATATTTTAGACCAATTTAATACATATAAATGATTCTTTTGATTCCGTGTTAAACTTTTTATTATTATTATTATTATTATTATTATCATTATTATATATAAAAGAACACACACTTTTGTATCAGCAAGTCCTGCGAGTCGTTTACGTAAAGTTTGACTCGATTCTCCACTAGTATTTTCTTGATCGTTTTCATTATTTTTAATCTGTTCGTTACTATTTTTATTATTGTTATTGCTGATGGAACCAGAAGATCTTTCTAATGATTCCAATAGTTCATTAATTGTTAACTCGTCATTGAATTCGTCGTCTTCTTGTGATAGTTCATTTTCTAACAACAAGTCATTGACTTCATTATCATCTTCATAATATTCGGTCATGGAACGTTTTATTAGTTTATTAAAAGAGTTTAAATATGGGGAAAAAAAGAGGCAAAGTTTCTTAATATAACCCGCAGCACAAATAATCGAGACGAATTTGGTAACAAACGCGAGTAAAAAACGCGTTTAGTAAAAAAAAAAAAAAATATGGCGCCACCATTACACACACAATCCATGCTCTTTTAATTCGGGGACAAAAATAAAATAATTTTGACAACCACTTTTTTATACAATAATAAAAAGAAATGGCAACAACACGACCATTAACACGACTTTTTCGATCACGCGTTTTATTTAATCAACCTATTACACAACCACAACCTTCCATTTTACGTTCCTATGCAACAACAACACAAAATTTAGATAATGTTTATGATGTTGTAATTGTGGGTGGTGGTATTGCAGGAACTGCCCTTGCATGTTCACTTGGTAAAATAAACTATTGACACCTCCCTCCCTTTTTATTATTATTATTATTGTTTTTCTGTTTACAATTGTTTTTGAACATGAACACTCTTATTGACTTGATTCTATTACTTTTACTCTTTCTTTTCTCTTTATCCATATAATTTAGCTGCCAATCCAACCATGCGTGATTATCGTGTCGCACTTATTGAAGCCATGGACTTGTCAAACACACATAATTGGACTCCAGAAACAAATAAATATTCCAATCGTGTGGTATCATTAACACCTCATGCATTAAACTATTTTACCAGTATGTTATCTATTTTTTACACACAATAAATGAAAAAAAAAGAAAGGGGAGTCGGGAGCCGAGGGGAAAGAGAAAGAAGATCTATGTTCACTATCTCCAAATAATAATGATAAACAACTTTGTAACTTTAATATTATAATAGAGGTGGGTGTGGCAAATCAATTGTATCAAGATCGTTTATGTCCTTATAGTCGAATGCAAGTATGGGATGGTGTAACCGATGCACGTATTGAATTTGATACGGCTTTATTAGAACAATTAGGAGTCCATAAGATGAATGGAAATGATCCAGCGATTGCTTATATGGTTGAAAATGTACATTTACAACATGCTATTTTAAAACATTTAGAAGCATGTCGTGGTGTAGGTGCTACAGTAGATACATTACAAAAAGTGCGAGTGGAAAATATTAGTTTGGATAAGGAAAAGTCAGAAGAAGGTCTTGATTTGACAGATTGGCCTGTAGTTGAATTAAATAATGGAATGGCATTAAAAGCACGTCTTTTGGTAAATATAAATTTGATTGCTGTTGTTTTTTTTCTTAGCAAGAAAGGGAAATAATGAGGATTGTAGTTAAAGAAAAAACAATGGATCAATATAACTGATGAGTTGGAATTCTTTGATATTATAGGTTGGTGCAGATGGTATCAATAGTCCTGTACGAAGCTTTGCTAATATTGAATCTTTGGGGTGGGATTACAATATGCATGGTGTGGTTGCTACATTTAAAGTAGATCCATCTCGACCATGTAATACATCTTATCAACGATTTTTACCTACTGGACCTATTGCCATGTTACCTGTAAATATATATCCATATCTATTTTTACTTTTAGAATCTAATTTGAACAAGATGAAGGGTTGAAGTAACGAATGGTTTAATATATATAAAAATAGCTAGCAAATGGATATGCATCTATGGTTTGGTCAGCACCACCTAAAATTGCAACTAAACTCAAGAAAATGCCTGCGGATGCGTTCTGTGCTCTTGTCAATGCTGCATTCCGGCTTTCACCAGCCGATTTGAAGTTTTTATATTCCCAACTTGATAAAGATACTTTTGAACCTACTGTGGATTTCCAATCGGAATATGATTGGCGAGAAAAAGTAAATAATCATGGTTTAAGTGAAATGGAAATATTGGATCGGGATATGAGTTTATTCCCACCCAAAGTTGAAAGTGTGGATGATAAAAGTCGAGCTAGTTTTCCTTTACGTTTAAGAAATTCACAATCTTATTTTGCAAATCGTGTCGTACTTGTTGGGTAAGTGAAGGGGGAGGGAAACTCGGGGGAAAAAGAGCAAAGGATTCATATTATCTGTAGTAAAAAATGATACTAACTGACTTTATTATAAGTGATGCAGCACATACAGTACATCCTTTAGCTGGACAAGGGTTGAATCAAGGTATTTTAGATGTTGAATGTCTTGCGGATATTTTACAACAAGGAGCATCTAATGGTCAAGATATTGGTAATATTCATTTATTACGTGAATATGCATCTGTTCGATATTTACGTAATCTTGTTATGATCAGTGCATGTGATAAACTTCATCGTCTCTACACAACCGATTTTGCTCCCGTTACTTGGTTACGATCTTTAGGTTTAACAGCAGTAAATCAACTTGATTTTGTCAAGGTAAAATAAAGAAGAAGAAATAAAGAGAGAGAGAGAGAGAGAGAGAGAGAGAGAGAGAGAGAGAGTGTGTGTGTGTGTGTGTGTGTGTGGAAGAGATTCTAAAGCTAGTTCATACTACTATGGGTTACAACTAGAATCAATCTTTTAACTAAATACCTTATTTTCATAGGCTGAAATTATGAAATATGCAATGGGCATTGAATATACCGGAACAGAAGAGAAACAACAAGAATCTAAAAACAGAAATTTCTCATAGTTTAATAGGAAATGTAAAACTTTTGAAACAAAAAAAAAATCGATAACAAAACCAGAGAATGTTTTTAATCTTAAATATTTGAAATGAATACTGATAATGTACAAATTCAGGGCACCCCCGCTGAGTTCCCCAGCATAAAATTGTACATCCGAAAAGTTCAGTTACTTCTTAGAGTGCTTTTTTTTTCTTTTATATCAGAACTTCCAAAAGAAAAAAATACCTTATACTATTTGACCACTAAAAAAAAGTAACACATATTTTGAATACGCACAATTAAAAGAATTTGAGTTATATATACTAAATTCTCTCTAAACAAACTATGAAAATGGAGGAAGGGGAGGGAAAAAGCTCTGATACTAAATAATATAAAGTAACTTGTGTAAAGAGATGATGGATCAATTATCAACAACTTGTAAGACAATGATGCAAGAAACCTGGTTTTTTTTATTTTTATTTCTTTTCTTTCAGGGATTCCAGGAGGTACTTTTATACTGAAGAGAAACCCAAGATAAAAAAAAAAGCGAGTGTATCGGAAATACAAACAAAAGGGATTTCGGAATTTTTTGCAACTAAAAAAAAAAAGTGTAGATCAATTTACTTTTTAAAATATATTATGCAATAGTGAATTTCGAGAGAGAAAAAAAAAGTCCCTTATGCTTCTACGCACAGCACACACACACACACACAAACCTCCAACTTTCTTTGAGAAGGATCAAAGGGAACATGCAGGCTTAACGCATATTTTTATTTTCTCAAAATAAAGACTGAAGTCGAAAGGACGCCTTGTAACGTTAGACAAAGAAAAAAAAAAACTCAGCGCGAACCTGAAAAAAAAAAAAGGTTTTCTTGAACTTACTTTTTTGGTTTCCACTCTTTTGTGTATAAAAGAAACTTTTTTTTTTTTCGTTTATCTTAATATAATAAAATGAGCCGAGACGACGAATACGACTATCTTTTCAAAGGTAATATATAAATAAAATAATAGATAAAATTAAAAAGATATTATAAAAGAAAAGAAAAACTAACTTGAGTGTGGGGTTGTTGTTTCAGTTGTGCTTATTGGAGATTCGGGTGTTGGCAAGTATGTAATTTGATAAACCTCTTTCTCTCTTTAACATTTCTTTTTGTTGCTACGCACATCCAATAATAACAATTACTAATATATGTATATTATGAAAAAAAAAACTATAAAGGACCAACCTTCTTGCTAGATTCACGAGAAATGAATTCAATCTCGACTCTAAAAGTACTATTGGTGTTGAGTTTGCTACAAGAAGTGTTCAAGTAGATAATAAAACAGTTAAAGCTCAAATCTGGGATACAGGTAAATGGAATTAAAAAAAACGCGTTTATTATTTCAATGTCTTTGGGGTTCATCAATATAAGCTAACTTCATTTCGTCAATTTTTTTTTTTTTGTTATTTGTTTAAGCTGGTCAGGAACGTTACCGAGCTATCACTAGCGCGTAAGTAGGACGAAATAATTTCTTTGGGGGGAAAAAAAGTGAGAGAGAGAATTAGGGTTTTAACATTTTATAGATTGTTAAGGAGCGTAAAAAAAAAAGTGGAAATTGATTATGTATATATATATATATTATGTAGTTATTATCGTGGTGCTGTAGGAGCACTCCTTGTATATGATATTGCAAAATATGCTACTTATGAAAATGTGATGCGTTGGTTAAAAGAATTACGTGATCATGCTGATTCTAATATTGTTGTTATGCTTGTGGGTAATAAGAGTGATTTGAGACATTTACGTGCAGTTCCTACAGAAGAAGCTAAACAATTCGCAGGTAATATTGATTGTTCATATTTGATTTGTATTTTGAAGATAATAATAATAAACTCATTTATTTAATATAGCTGATAATGGTCTTTCATTTATTGAAACTTCCGCTTTGGATTCAAGCAACGTAGAATTAGCGTTCCAAAGAATCTTGACAGGTAAAAAAAAAACCAAAAATTCCTGCTTTTTATACGTATATATCCAGTTTGAATAATAAATTTGTTTTTTTTTCTATACAGAAATTTATCGTATTGTTTCAAACAAGGCACTCGAATCCTCTTCAGGTGGAACTATTCAACCTACAGCTGGTGAAACCATTTCTGTATCCAGGGCACCCGATGAACAAAAGCAAGGTGGTTGCTGTTAAAAAAACTAGTTACATAGTAACTATTAGTTCATTTTTATTTTTTCTTTCTATTCTTGACTTCTTTTTTTTTTCAAGGGATATGTATACGTATGAAGAAAAGAGAGAAGGAACGAGAGGGGGGATGTGATTCTTTATTATTATATATATTTTACTTAAGGGTTTTTTTTATACAAGAAGAGAACAAAAAAAAATTCAAAAAATCAAAACTCAAAATCAAAAAAAAAAAAAAATCAACAAGTCTAGTATTACAGCCCTTCTTTCTTGTCTATTATAACATACTTATATACACCCATACACATATTATTATTATTATTATTACTATTATTATATATACAACTTTATCCTTTTTTTTTCTTATACTATATTTTTTTCCAATTCTAAAGAAAAATATGCCCAATTCAACAACTACATATTTCTCTGTTTCATTCTATCCCCCCCCCTTTTCCGTTTCCTCCTCCCAACCCAAAAAAAGAGACATATACACATACATATAAACCCTTTTTCTTTTGTTTTTTTGTAATTTTTCTTTTTTCATTTTTATATACATATATAATATACTTTTTTTTTCTCTCTCTCTCTTATATATAATCATTAAGCTATTATTAATGAATTTATAATATGCAAAAGTAAAAATAGGTTGAAATAGTTTGAAGTATTTTGTACTAGGTTCCCATTTTTCTATTTATTTTTATAAGCTTCTGTGTGCACAAGTATTGGAAACCAATAAATGACAACAGCAACAACAATAATATTATCAGTAATAAAACGACGAATCCAATGCTTCTCATAGTATTACTTTGGACTATATTTTGTTTTCATCAGCAATTTCATTACCATGACAACAATAACAACAAAACAAAAACTCGATTCAGTACTCTACGCAGGAGCTATAGTACAGACCCATTTAACCAACAAATTTTCTTTAAAAAAATTTAGGCCTACATGAGAACGTAATAACGCAGTTTCTACCACGTCAAATTCTTTTACCCACTTCCCATCGCCTAAAACGTGGCTTGACTGACTAAAAAGGTGACAACCAGATGTATTTGTACTGAAGGGCTTTGTAAGGTACAGGGGTTCCCGCCATGAGTTATCTGGTATACTCGACATCTACCCTTGAGGTGACAAAGATCCCTTTAGTTGGTGGCAATTGCCGTTGGCTATAGATTGACTGTATTCCGGGTTATTTTTGCCTTCATCAACCTTGTTAGTGCTCTCGGTTTATCATACCGTTCATCAAAGGGAACTAATAATATAAAAAGAGATAAGACAGCTGTATATACTATGTTTCGTTGCTCGTGTTTTGGTTATTTTTCTTTTTCGTTCCAACTTAATTAAAGCTTTAAACAAGAATATCAGCCACGTGCATGAAAAGAAATCCTGCCATCCTAGCGGGTTAATTTAACCATTTATGGCCGTTGCCGCTGATCCTGCCTTACTATCCTGTCATGCATGAATCTATTTGACACACAAGTCTATGTGTCATACCTCACTCACCGCTGCGAATTTTTATTCAAGAAGAGTCCAGCACAACATGATTACGTATCAAAGTTTTTTTTTTAAGTTTTTTTATATAAAGAAATTAAAATTTACAATTGAGAGAGTAAAGTTTGTATTCGGGAAAAAAAGGAGTGTGTGTGTGTGTGTATTTTTTTTTTTTTGGTTGTATCATATATAACTACAATTTGAAACGATATAGAAAAGCTGCTATGAATTTGTAAGAGGAAATATAGACAAATTTGAGAGAAAGAAGATATTACATAAACATTATTTGAACACCTATCACTAATGTTTAATTCATTTTTTGTAAAAGATCTCAAATCTAGTATTTAGTTTTTCATATAGCCTAGTAGAAGCGGAGGCACAGAAAGCAAAAGACAAAGAGCAGTAACGAACACGGTTTGTCGCTCAGCAACAACAACTTTTCATTATATGTTGCGAATAGGTCTTGGTAAAAGCCATTTATGAACACTGGATAAGGAATAAAGTCAAGTGACAAGTACAATTACTGCCGCATATTTAATAAAAAGTAAGTTTCTAAAAGTTATTATAAGAAGTAAAAGCAGTTAAATTTAATATAATAGTCTTCTATACATAATTACTAAATCTTTTTAACCTTTTTTTTTGTTTGCATTATTATTATTATTGTTTTTATTGTTCCAGATACCTTCTCCTTTTCAAATTCTTTTACTACGTGATTGTTCTTTTACTATTTACTATTATTTACTACTATTACGTACTATTACGTACTACTGCCTTTTTATTATTATTATTATTAATTAATACTACGTTTTTACTATCTATTAGTAATCTATTTTTTATTTCATTTTGTCATTTTTCTCAATAAAGTAATTACACGTTTACGTGTGTATATTTTATTTAGACCATCACGTGGTTTCAAAAAGAATAATTTGTCCTCATTTGACAAGTAATTGCTTATAAATTTTCGGCAAAGGTGCATTAATTAATCAGTATAGCTTCAATTTCAATTTATCACTTATTATAGTAATAAGGATCAAATTACAATATGCTATTTATGACTCTAATTCTTGATATTTGTTTATATTTTTTGAGAAAAAAACTGAATCCGAGATGATTTGATATACGTACTGTAAAAGATCACATGTGAACTATAATTAATAAGTACGTACAATGATGTAATTCTCTTGTTCTATTTGATATAATGTCAAATATAAACTACGTACGTGTAAGCTTAATACAAATTTTAGATATATTAAAAGAAATAACAATTGTGAATAAGTAAAATAATATGAAAATACATATTATCACTTGGAAACTTGATATATTTGTTTGTTTAATCTTGTAAACCAATTAAAAGCGGGTATAAGATATATTGGAATTCTTAATTTGATATATACAAAATATCTGCTTTAAATGATCCACAAAAACTAGAACTGAAATTATTATTATCTTTTCAAGGAAATGTAAGGTATAAAAAAATCATTTAGTAAAATGATTATTTTTATAAAGTACAATAATGAATTTAAACATCCATACGTATCATCATAACAACCCAAATTTATTAATTAGACTGATACGTAGTGATGGAGATTATATATATAAGAGTATAAATGTAACTTATTTCATGAGCTTATTTTTACATGTTACAGAAAACATAAAATATTGTTTGCATTTCGTTGTCATTGTTTTTTTTTATTTATTTCTCATGTACTACCTATATAGTTAAGTTCATGAAAATATATTATAATTGTGTACATAGAACGCGTGGTAATAAGCAAAAAAAAAACATATATTTTATGTATAAGTAGGTTGAATCAAGATATCTAAATCAGGTGACAAGGTTTTCGTGTGACAGATTTTTTTTTGTTGTTGCTAAGTTTTTTCACTATATAGGTACCATATTTTCTGCATTAAAAAATAGAGAGTGAATTTTTGGTTGGTTACTAATTTATTGAAAGAAAAAAAAAATATAAAAAGACTTTTCTGTTCATAGGGAATGAATGGACTTGTCTGTGTACATATGCGTGAAATAATGATAAAAAAAGAATCCAAGGGGGGGAGGGAGGGGAGAGGGATGGTTACTTGTACATAATATTCCTTTTTCTTCGCCTTATGTAAGGAGTGTATAGCTGAACGTACCTAGTAGTTTTTTTATAATACATTGTAGATGTCCTTAAGAATGTAAAACATTCAATACGTTGTAATGGTATGTAACGATGTATAAAGATTATTTGATAAATGGATTTTATGATATTACGAAGCTAAGTAAAAATTACACATGTAAAAAATAAACTACAAATGGTTATACGTACATAGACTAAATGCTCAACCACCCCAGGGAACAGGCATAAACAATCATGCGCATCTACGTAACTGCAAGTGTGTCTGAGTTCCGTTTTTTTTTAATGCAAAGTGGCTCACATTTATATATTTTTCTTTTAAACGTAAAATTAATAATAGATATAAATTTAATTTTTTATTATGTAAAATTATCTATTTTCCATAGTCCTCAATAATGAAAAGAAAAAAAAAAGACTTTTTTCTTTTGTAATAATCTATTATTTATTAAGTATACGTAGAATAGTTATTTAATATATCCTTGCTAAAGAATTTTTCTTGGGGGGGGATTTCTGTACACTTAAGAAAGGTGAGTAGTGAGAGAACAAGAACAGATAATGTTTCGAAAAACAAAAATATTATGCTGCACGAAGGTGCTTTTATTAAACTGCCCTAAAAATTATAATAAAGGGACTCTTCTCCTCCTCTCCCCCCGAAAATAGTGTTGTTGGTACATATCTAACAACAAGAAACCTTTTGTTTCAAACGGTTTCCAAGATTTTATACATAAATTTTATTTTATTTTCATAATGAAAAACTTGAGAAAGACTTTTTTTATTCTTTTTTTTTTCGTGTTTACTTATTTTTCTCTAAAAAAAAGTATGACTTTATTACATCAACAAAAAAGTCATAAACATTTATCTTCAGCACTAAAACAGACTGTAACTGAGAATAATACTAAAGAAGATAGTAATCATTTGAATTCTTCTCTTATGGGGACGACACTTGTATCATCTGATCCAATTATAACAAATAGTTCACCATCACTTCCAATAACATCAACATCACCAAACAAAGAACATCCTCCCACAACACTTTTATCCGATACAGCATCAACAAAGCATGAGATCAATAATAAAAGTAATACTAGTAGTAATGAAAAATATCAGATAGATGTTAATCTTGCTAGTGAAATTGGTCGAAATCTTTTATCAAAAATTCGTTCTCTTCAACACACAGTCCAACAACAAGAACAGAATATTATAACTTTACAATCAGAAAAATTAGATTTACGACAAAATTTTAAAGTATTATCAGATCGTTTACAATCACAATGTGAAATTGAAGGTAAAAATATATACTATTATGTCATGAATAGGAGGAAATTAGGATACTAATAAAAAATATATAATAACGTCTTTTCTTTTCTGGGTCTGGATAATAAATCATTATTCAATGAATAGAACAATTAAATATTGAAATACTAAAATTGGAATCCAGTAGACAAGAGCATATGACACAAATCCAAGCATTAAATCAAGCATTGGCACGTTCACATATGGAACAAGCACGTATGATTCGTCAACAAACATTAATGAATCAAGAATTAGAACTTTTAAAAGCTGTTCATGAATCTTGGGCAGAGAATAATAAGAAAAAAAATGTAGTTGATACTAGGGATGAAAAAAGTGAAGTTGCAGTAACTTCTACTACTACATCAGAACAATACAGTCCGGACAATAAGACAGAAAATAGTTTAAGGTTATATAATGATAAAGAAATTGAACAGCAACAAAAAAATCATTTAACTGTTCAAGGACTTGACAAAAAAAATGGGAATTATAATGATGATACAGCAAGTAGTAGTTTTAAATCGAATGTATCCAGAAAAATTAGTCACGATCTTCAACGAAAACATCAATCAGCTGCACCCAATATCAGTATGAATTTTAATTCTTTAAAAAAAGAAGAACGTGTTAAACGACAACGATCAAAAACTTGGACATATAAAGATCTTCCATCCATATCAAATTTGGAAAAAATTGCTAATCAACAACAACAGCAAGATATCAATGAATTCAAAAACAACAACAACAACAATAGTAGTAGTAGTAGTAGCAGCAGTAAAAATAAAGACACCATGGGTAGCAATAAATTGACTCATCATGATTTTCCATTGCCGCCAACAAGTTATAGTGCTACATTAAATCGTAGTGTATCAGTAGGATCCATAACTTCTTCATCACGTTATAAACAAAACGATATTCTTATAACGGGTAGTTGGATGTGGAAATTCACTAGAAACAAGACCACAGTAGGAATATCAACAGAAAGACGTCATCCTCGTTTTGTTTGGTTAGAGCCAACAATTAAAACATTGTTCTGGAAAGAACGAGATAAAATGGAATGTCCAAAAAGTGGTATATATATTTTTTTTTCTTTATCTCTCTGATTTTTAAATATTAAATATATACGCTCATGTGGTACTATACTAATATTCAAATAACATTATTTATTATTATATGTAGCCCATGTCAAATCTTTTATTGTTGAACTATCAAAAGACCCAAAACGAGTTCCTAATTTGATTTTTCAAGGTGAACATCGAGAAATTAAAGTACAATGTATGGATATGGATACACATTCTATTTGGGTTCAGGTAAAAACATCTATTATCAAACAAAAAAAAAGATTATAAAAACTAAATAATCATACTTATTATAATTCTATAATTAGGCACTTGAAAGTGTTTTTAGATTACATTCATTACAACGTCACAAAAGACGTAGTATGTTATTTTTTGGTGAATCCATAACGACAACGGATAAACCATTACGACGACCTTCTCGTATTTTTCGTCATACTTCAACAATACCATTATTAAGAAATATTTCATCATTAAGTCGGAAAGGAAATCAATGTCATCGTGATAGTGGTGTTGGTTCTTCACCCACCACTTACTGTACTGATCATTCATTCTATAATGATTCACATTGTAATAATATTCATAATAACTCTGACGAATTGGATCTCATAAGCGGAAAAAGTATACTCAATAATAACAGTAGTAACTTTTTTAATTCTCATCGTCAAGAGCAACAAGAACAACAAGAACAAGAACAACATTCATCCTTCAATATAAATAGTACTATTTCATCAAGAAAACGATTTTTTTTAAACACAAATAAGAAAAGTCAATATTTTTATGATTCTAAAACAGAATGTTAACTTCTTATCTTTTTACTATTGATTCCCGTTATCGTATATAAATATATATTTCTTAATTCTACTTTATGTACTTGTTCTACTATATTATCATCTATATAATAAGCAAAAATAAGCTTTCTTTACATATGTATATATATCTTTATCATTTAGTACATACAATAATAATATTATTACATTTACTATTACAACGTACCTCAATTTATTAATTAAAAGTGTTGTCTATATATGAAATGTCATTCTTTTTTTCAACTCAATACGTACGTATCAATATATAGTTAAATTATTGTTACTGGTAATAATTTAATAATACATATTGAAATAATATTCAATGAGATAAAAACTTGTTGTTTGTTATCATTATTATTTACATTATTCATATTAGTAAATTTGTGTTAAACGCTCACTTTCTATTAAATAAATAGTCGTAACAGTAAAAAGTCTACGTGATCTTGATACTACTTTGATATAGATAATGGGTCCCAGTTTTTACAGGGAAAGAAAAAACCTTGTCCTTTGTTTTCCCAGTTACGTATTAAAAAAAATTGCCAAACCAACTAATATTTTTATTTTATTTTTCCCAGTTATTAAGAACTCTTTTTTTTATGTACTGCGAACTTTAGTTTCCGGAAATAGAAAAATTATGAAGATGAACATTTTTTTTACCTTGTAGGTAGTACTAACTATTTGGTAACAATCTCATCTGAATCAAGGCATTAATCTATATTTTTATATTGAAATCACATACAAAAAAAATGTTACAAAATAATAATATCAACAAGGTTTACCCAGTTGTTTTTTTTTGTGCTTCAATACAAAAAGAACTTTGTTACTGCGCACGGTTCTGCTTTCAATTTACCATTTGTCATACCATTCTATCTTGAAGGGGACTTTACCTAACGTATTTATATATGTTTTTCTTCTTTGAATACGTATATACCTTTAGACTTTATTTTGTATCTATGAATTTAAATTTATTTTCATCAATGTATGTATATAATTTCTTTTAATAATTGTTATAAGAAGTGGTCTGTATATTTTGCTCATATATATACGGTTGAGAAAAAAGTAAAATAAAATGGGAAAAAGCAGTTTACTTACATCATTTTAGAAAAGTCTAGACACTCTAGAATAAAAAAAAGTTTATAATCTCACGAGCTATTTATTTTTTAGTTTATATACATGATCTTTCTTTTATGTATAGAGATTGATTAATACAATCTTCATATACATTATTGAAGAAATGGATTGGAAAGGGGAAGATAATTGGGTTATGAATAGGTATAAGTATTATGATAAATGATTTTACTTTTACTACGTATCGTAATAACAAATATTTGTATTTGTTATCTTGATTATGAAGCTTTTGCGAGAACAACGAAGCTGGGAACGTCATATTTAATATGGGGGGAGGGGGGGAGGGGGGAAGGATCGTTTGATGTTGTTGGTGTCGAGCCAAGTTACACATTACATGGCGTTGTGTGTTCTTCTGAGTTACAAGAAAAAAAAATCTTGATTAATAAAAAAAAGTTCTCATCATTTCAATTCTTTTTTTTTAAAAAAAAAATAGAGCTACAAAGATATTTTAAAAAGAAGAGAGAGGGGATTCATTTTAAAGAAGAATAAATATAGGCTATATATTATTATTAATATTAAGTAAATAGAAGACTATGAACAGCAATAGATTGACAACAACATATAACGTATGATAAGTTATATAAACAGTTTTCAACATGATCTTGTGACAACTCTAAATTTTTTATGCAAAATAAAATAAAAAAAAACTGCGCCTCTCCTTTTCTCATTTCATTTTGTTACTGTGACATTCACAATAATCATTCATTGTCCTTATAAAACAAATCAGTCCTAATAAATCCATTATGTACTATTTATAAATTTGTTAAAATGGGTGCATCGATAAAGTCTGTTCCACTTATCGTCTTTTGATTTTTGTACGTAATATCACAGGGAAAAAAAAAGTGCTACGTACGCTAAATCTTTCTCTTAACATCCCTTCTCCCCTCATCCTTTCTCTTCACATTTGATCCTTAGAAATAAATTTAAGAATAGAGTTGTCATGAGTAACATATATATTTATATAAAAAAGAGTACATGGGTATCGATAAATTTGATTTGATTTGATTTGATTTTTTTCGGTTTTGTCAATTGTTATAGAATAGGACATTTATTTCGACGATCCAATTTTTTTTTATTTCGTTGTTTCAATAAAGGTCCACGACTATCACGAATTTTTCGAACCACTGCATAAAATGATCTTTCCACATTAACACATGTTTTAGCTGATGTTTCTGTAAATTCACAACGTAATCGTTTTGCCATTTGTAACCCTTCTTCTCTTGATACTTCACGTTCAGTTACTTTGTCACATTTATTGCCGACAAGTATTAAAGGAACTTCATTAATATCCTTGACACGAAATATCTGATCTCGAAATCTTTCAACACGTTCAAATGTTGATCTTGATGAAATTGAATAAACAAGTAAAAATCCTTCTCCGTCACGTATCCATTGATCTCTTAAAGCTGTATATTCCTCTTTTTTTTTTTTAAAGTATATATATATATATATAGCTTGTTTTAGTTTTGTTTTTACTTGTTATTAAAGATATTTTCTTAATTTAATATCATATATTTATTACCTTGACCAGCGGTATCAAGAACTTCTAATACACAAGCTTGTTCATCAATAACAACTTGTTTACGATAAGAATCTTCAATCGTTGGATCATATGTCTATTCATCACATATAAGGACGTTAGTATATCACATGGAAACTTCTCTTTATACCACCTCCGATAACCGAGTTTATTTTTTATACCTCTAAATAATAATAATAATAATAATGAATCAAACAATTAGCATATGAAAAAAAAAATACTTTTTTATACTTATTATTAATGATAATAATAATAAACTTACCAACAAAATGATTCAAGCATAACTTATTTTATATGATTAAATTTATAGTAAGTATTTTTTTTATTAAGCGATAAGTGAGTAACTGGTTTTTTTTTCATATCGCCACTTCTCTCTCTCTTTTTCTCTCTCCCAAAAAAGAATCACAATGGTTTCATACTTGTATTGTTAATGCTGTCTATTAATATATATATAAAAAAAGTGGTTTCTTTTTTTGTTAGTCTTTTATATATATAAACGATACATATTGAATAATAATAATGATAAGAGAGAGGGGGGGTAATAACCTTTCCTACACCTCCATCTCCTAATACAACAATCTTATAAAGCATCATATTGTAAGATAGTTATTATATAATAATAAAAATAAAAGAAAAAGAATAAAAAGAAGGGAAAGAAAAGAAAAGAGAAACAAAAAAAAAAAGAGGTGAGAAATAATTCTATATTAACGACTTAAAATATATAAGGTTTTAATAAAGTAACATACACACTACAAAAAAGTAACTTTGACTTTTTTGGGGTCTCACGGTGAAATTGAGGCCTTTGGTTTCTTTTTAAAAGAAAACACACACACACACACTTTATATATCAACTTCTTTTTGACTGAAGATAAGCGGAGCTACTATGAATTCCTGAGATTTTTATTTTTTTTCACTACCCTCCCCCTCCCCCCAAAACTCTTTTTTACAAAGTAGTTTTCTTTCTTTGGTAAAACCATGGTTATTAATAATAATAAAAAAAATAGATGCTTTTTTCTTTAAGCTTTTTTGTCAAGTTTTATATATAAATATATTCTTCTTTTTTCTGGGGGGTGTGGGTGTGGGTGTGGGGATGGGGGTTTTTTAATAATAGGTTTAAATCTGTTCAGTCTTTTTTTTTCTAGCCTCGAATAGAAAGTGGTTTCTCTAACCCTCCTATCCTATTTGCTCGACCTGTTCGATCAATATGGTCCAGCCCTAATGAATCTTCTTTATTAAACTGATGGTCACTCAGTTTAAAGTCGTCTGCTTACAATTTTTTGTAGAGAAAAAAAAATAGTTGGCGTTAGTATCTAGTAAGAAAATAGTTATGCTTTATACTAAATACTTTTTTCTTAACTACCTTCATCAATAGGCGCAGCAGAGTATGTAGTTACAATACTAAATTTTACTTTACTCCATTCTTTATCTCCTAATCCTGTTCGTGCCTGCAAACGTTTTTTGGTTTCACTAAAAGGTTCATCCTATATAAAAATAAATATATTATTAGTATTTAGTATTTATATGTATATGTATATAATATATATTTTACCTTTCTAACAAGAAATGTAAAAGGTACAGAGTGTGTTCGAGAAGTATCACGTTGATAATGGAATACACGAACAAAAATATCATCATCTCCCATTTCAAGTTCTTCTTGTGGTATTTCCTAAATTTATTTAAAGAGTTAGTTAAACTGTATATGATATACATATATTCCCCTCCTCCTCCTTATATGTAATATTTTACCTCTACATAGAGTTGTGCAGATGGATTATCAGATAACAATGCCAAAGCATCTGTCATCAAAAATTCACGATTAAAACGATTATTAATAGCTTCAAAGACTCGTACACGTCGTGTACCATTTTCAGACAAAAATTTATTACTATTGGTTTCTTGATCTTTGACAACACCTATTTCTCTTAATAAATCTGTAATACGAGCTTGTTTTGAAATCCATATCACAGATGTTTCACCCTCTTTTAATGTAGGTGTACATAAAGTCACTTTGACTTGTCGTTTTGATTCCAATTCAGATAATTTAATATCCAGTATTTCATAAAAGAGACGCTGTTTTGTGTGATGACGTGTTGTATAAGGTGTATGCACCATGTCTTCTAAAGTGGTAGATAAAGAGCGTCGAATCGCTGATTTGGGTTCTTCATGTAATCCAACAGTGAAAAATTGGATTTTTTCAGGATCACATTCTAATTTTTCAGCTACTTTGATAGCCACATCATTATACTTTGTTCCCTTGTGAATTTGAAGTTGAACACCATTGTGACTCTTATCTTTTGGTATAAATTGTACATCTACTTTATGTAATTGATAATCCATAAATTCAGGAACATCAACATATTTTTTTTTTGCACGATAATTTTCCACTCTAGAAAAAAAGAAAAAAAGAGTTTAGATAATTTTTGAAAATTACATAGAATTATAGAGAGGTAACTTACTGTTCTTTAGTTAATTGTTTTTGTATACATATAATATCACCGTCTTGAATTTCTGCTTCAGTAAATGTCAATGTAAGTGTCATTGGATCAATCATTGTTTGTTTGATTTCCTATAAAATATATTTATTTATATTAGTCATCTCATCTTTTTTTCTTATCTCTGTGTATAAACAACTCACTTCAAATAAACATAAAGGTGTTCCTTGTTCAAATCCTGCCATTTCATTCAATTGATCCATAATTGATCCGACCTTACCCATCAGTGGAACATAAAGTCGTCCAATACCCCTAACAATAACAATATTAACATCTATATATATATATATATATATAATATCAGACTAAAATATAATATTTACCGTATTTCTTGAGTATCAGGATTAAATAATTTAATGAATACTAAAACTTCTTGTGCCGTATTCGAAGGTGGAGGTGGGAAATAAGGTTTTCCATTTTGATATTGAGTGGCTGTTTCCACATATAATTTCAAATTTTGAGTATCATTCAAATATTTTTGTCGAATTTGATCCATGGTCAATTCCATTTCTTTTGGACTATTAATTAAAGGTGTTTCTGGACGTATGGTTCGATTTTGACGATTCATTAATAACCATAATCGAAATTCATTGACATTTTTACCCAATGTTTCAGCTAATTCTTGTAAAAAGTCACCATATTTTTGATCTTTGAGAATGGATTGAGGCTGTAAAGACAATTTCCCAGATCGTTCGTGAAGTTCCACAAAATCAAATCCAGTATTATTTTCAAAATCTTGGTCTGTTACCAAAAACATACGCATATAACGATGCATTTGTTCTTTTTCTCTTTTTTCTTTTTCTCGTTGTTGATGTTCCATTTCTAATTTTTTTACAAGATGTTCAGGAATATCATGTTGATCTAGAGGTTGTAAAATTTCGTCACGCATGGATTCACGAATGTAAACAAGCATATAAGCACTCGTAATTCGTTTAATACCACCCATAATAGGTTGACCATTCATTCCAATACCACCAAGAAGTTCACCACCATAATTGCCTTCTAATACTTCTTTTTCGGAAGCAGGAATAACTCGTTCGTCATCGAATTTAAGCCTATTCATTTTTTTTTTGGTGATTAATGACATTTATTCATTCGTTCTATATAGTTTCTTTTTTTTTCCCTTATCAAACTAACCATTTTCCATCCTTTGTTGGTTTTACAAAAGCAAAATAATGACCACTTGATACTTCACCACTATGAACTAATACACTATATATGTTTGAATCAGTATTTTGGATCTTTAATAATAATAATATTTTTTTTCACTTACCCGTGTAAAGCATATTTATAAGATTGAGTTCGATCTGCATCAGGTGAAAGATAAGATTCCAAATCAATTTCCAATGGAAATTCATGACGATCATTAATCTGATTTATATAATAATAAAATTAATATAGATCAATTTTTGTTTGTTAAAATATTGAAATTCTATACTTTACCTTAATCATTGTATACTTTTGAAGATCATATTCAAATCTTTTCAATTGCAAATGTAAAACAGGTGGAAAATTTTCAAAACTCACACCTTTCTTTGCATCTTGAAGTCCATGTCCTTCAGCCATATATTTATTATCACCTTCAAGTGTTTCTACAGCAATATAATCTTTAAATGACTCTTCCAAATTTTTACAACCTTTTACATTAAGTTGAATATCTATTATTATATATATAAAAGGTTGGGATTAATATTTATATGTTTATATTTATATATATATATATATTTGATATCAAACAAACAACTATAAATCCTGTTACCATAATAATCTTCAAGTCGACTTGATTCATAATTAACATTAATACATTTGATATAACTCTTCATTTTTCCTTCAAATAATTTTTTAATAGCACCATCTGCAGGTGTGTTCTATATTTATTTAAATCATATTAGATTTCATTATTCTCCTTTTAATATTAATTATTATTATTATTTACCTTCATTCTAATTTCTAGAGCATCTTGTAAAAGTCTATTAAATTCTTGAACATCATGTTGACTAAATGCTTCAGATTGATTCCAACCAAATGATCTAGTAACTTCCTGTGTATCTAATAATAACCACATAAATTAATACTTATAATTCCCACCCCCTCCACACATATTAAACTTACCAACAGGATATGAACTGAATTGTAAATGATAAAATAATCTTTGAAGAGATAAAGAGATGCTATCATTTGGATCATCATTTTCAGTTGGGATTTGATAAACAGCTTTTCGGAAATAATTGGTACAATATAAAGATTGAAATAATGAATTCATATAACATGTTGCACCTTGATTTTTTAATCCTACATAGCCTGTCATTTTCTTTGAATCATAACTAAAGAAGTTTATTTTTAAGTAATGATTTATATATAATTTAAACTTTTTTAATGATAAAAAGAAAAAGACACTTACTTTTTAAAATTATACCATAATACGCCACTAGGATCTTCTATGACGCGTACAATAACACTCAGTCGAAGTTGATCATCTTCAACAAATGGACCTGATTGAGTATTAGGATCTACTTGAAAAAGTCGTCTCAAATCCAAAAAACGTGTAAACCCCCAATCTGATTCATCTTTTTGAAAACGTCGAAAGGATGCTATTTTTATATATTATATAAGGTTTAGTTATAAATTCTATTCATTTTCTCTAACTCCCCTCCCCTCCCCAAGTTCCACTTTCAATTGAATTTACATACTTTGACTAACAGTAAGAGTAGGCTCAGAGGGTGGTGAAGCAACAATTATAAATTGAGCACATGCATAAACTTTATTAGGATCTTTTGTTTCATCCTTTAAATCTGCGAATTCCAAATAAGCTGATAATTGATCATGTTGATTATTGCCTCTTGGAAAAAGAAGTATATTCCTATATATATAATGTATTGTTAGAAAAGAAAAAGATTATAGATGTATAGGTAAGAAAAGAAAGGGAGGAACTTGTTACCATTTATGTCCTCCTGCTTCGAATACAGGTGATTGTTCTCTTTCTGAGAGACTATGAAAATTTGTAATATTCCAATGAAATACGGTCGTTTCAATAATATCTTCTTCTAATGGTTGAAATTCTCTTTCAGCAATCTTTTCATCTAAAATGTGGGTTATTTTTTTTAAAAAAGAGAGATTTTTTTGGAGGGGTGTTGTTTAATAATCATATATGAAAAGAAGATAAACTTATATTAGTCATTATATAATATTTAATATAAAAAAAACTTACAATCGTCAATAATAGACAATATAGGAATAGGTTCTGCTTCGGTCATTTGTTTATCAAGGTCACAATGAGGTTCATTAATAGGACCTACGTCAGACATGTTGTCGTCCTATTATGTATAATGAGTAGAAATAAAAGGTTAAAAAAAACTACACGAAACTTT
Source organism: Circinella umbellata (assembly GCA_025093555.1). Lineage (NCBI taxonomy): Eukaryota > Fungi > Mucoromycota > Mucoromycetes > Mucorales > Lichtheimiaceae > Circinella > Circinella umbellata. The sequence goes on from JAIWNF010000090.1 coordinate 103,137, forward strand.
GTGATTTGTACATGACGTGTCGTCGAAATAATATAAAAAAGGGAAAAAAAAGCTTCTTTTTTTTTCTTCTTTTTTCTTTTATAAAAGTGTAAAGAAGAAAAGACGGAGGGAGAGGGGAGGTGAGGTAGGGAAGTGTATTTATAAAAAAAAAACATTTAATTTAATTGAATCGATTAAACTCACCATGTTTATTTAGTTATAATTCGATTAAGGAACGAAAAAAAGAAACTCCAAGAAGACCACACAAAAGAGCAGGACGAAAAAAAAAAGGTTGTTATGTAGTACGTGTTTTTGTGTACCCGAAGCTTTTTTTTTGCCTGTAGGTTTTTTGGCTCCCCAAATTTAAAAAACTCAGTCAAGTATATTTGTCATTGGTAAAAAAAAAACACCAGCTTTTTTTCTGATGAAACCGGTGTATCGTTTGATATTCCTATATAAAAGTATAAATAGGTTGGATTATTCTTATTTCACCTTGTTTTAAAATATATAGACATTGATTCAGCTATATAAGTTCTTACTAAATACAAATGTATGTATTATATACACTGATATTGTACTATCGTTCGTAAGAAGCAGATATATTTCCTTTTTATCTTTCAAAAAATAAAAATTTGTCAAAAATTCGTTCATGCGAGAAAAAAAAGATATATTTATACGTATCACTCATTATTTATCATAAAATAAATTGAATACGTATCTTGTCGAGTGTCTATTGTACTTGCATAATATCCAATGTTTTACATTGATATTACTTAATAATATCCCCCAACTCAACCCTTTCCAATGAATTATATAATCTTCCTTTTATGAATAATGAAGAAAAAAAATGTGCCATGGTAACAATAAATATTCAAACTAAAAACCAATGAATATGTGTGCTATAGCAACAATATTAAAAACTCAAAAGTAGCGTGTGGGCAAATATTTTGTTGAAAACCCCCCCCACCCCGCATTTGAAAGGTTAGATCGTTATCATTGTTTAATGTTTTATTAAACATATCTTTAAAGCTTTAAGATATTTTTACGTATTACATATATAAACTATATTTTTCTTCAAATGATTGAAAAGGTTCAACACCTTCCCCCCCTCACAAGGAATGTTTGCAAATTAGGTAATTCAAATGGTTTATTTCAATTTTTTTAATTTTAAAATCCGCCTCTTTAATTGGTAATTCGTGTTACCATTATTATTTTTTATATTTAATAATCACCAAGAAATAATGGTTGAGCCTTTGAATGTATAATCGCACCTTACTCTTGCCTCTCTTTTGGCAGCACCCCAGTAGCGTTCAATCCAATTACATTCGCAGTGAAATTTGGGGTATAGTTCAAATATATGACCCGAATTCTCAGCTGCCTCATAAAGTGCAGACTTCTGTCCCTGAAAATCAGCTTGCATTGCAAGTAAATGCTTAGCACAGCATTTACCATCTACTTCTGGCTCTTTCTTACACTCCATACGCCACGCCTTATCAAATCGATAGGGATCCTTGTCATTCCATAAACCACATACTTTTAATATTTTTTCTACGCCGTTAAACTGACAGACCCATTGTTTAGTAGCAGTCTTAATCTCCACATCTCGCTTTCTCTTTATGACATTTTCTTGGACTTGTTCGTATAAATCTTGTTCAATTTCTTTGCCTTGTTTATCACAAAACTATTTTCCAGAACGAAATTTATGATTACTACTGTTATGAATGTCATCAATAACTCCACATCATCTAAGAGCTTTAGACATACTATGGGCGAGCAAAGCGTCACGTGGATATGCATTGTGATTACTACTTTAATTGAAAATAAACACTGCCTGGGCATTTGGATGAAGTATTTCAAAAAGAGGAATAGCATCTTCGATCAATTGCTTTATAAGGTCTTTGCTTGTCCAGTAGCATTCTCTGTTAGTTCCAGCATGAAAATAAGTCTGTGATGTCCAAGCTGCAGATCTTATTGTTCCATGACATGGACATTGAAACTCTGATATCATGATTGATTGTCCAGGTGATTTATTGCGTAAAACTGTTTCCCCTTCTTGAAGCCACAGTGTTTGTTTCCCATCATTAGCATAAAATGTTGACTCATCGTGAGTAACTAGTACAAATTTTTTTAGGGAATGACTACGGGCGCGCCAAAATTTTACAGTTAGACTAGGGGCGCGCCAATTTTGAACAGGCATCTTAGTAACATGGCGCGCCCTTCGTCTACCCTTCATCTACCCTTTTTCTTCACTTATTCAAAATATTCACAATCTCAACAATACTTATTAACAATATACTTAACGTATTGTGCCAATTGAACATAGAGTTTCTTTCTATTTCTACGCCATAAAATATACTCAAAAATCACTGAAGCAAAAAGTTATAAAAGAATGTAATACGTATACTTCTGTGACTATACAAAAAAGCCAATAGCAAAGGAGCGAAGCAGTATGACATAGATCAAAAATGGCACTAATTGTAGGCATATAACTATAATACGTACTATATAATGCTTGTGCTATAAATAAACGAAATTATAAGAAAAGGACATATGAATTATAATATAGAAGAATGCGTGGGCTATAGGAGCAGCTCAAAAAAAGATCACGTATCAACATTTATTACGTAGGATAAAGGAATAATCTGTATAATATAAATTACCAAGTAAGAGAGTACCATATAAATAGGGAAGAAGAAAGAAATTGGGTCATACGTAGTATAACGAAAAAAAAAAGATGACATAAATATACATAATAATACAAAACGATAAAAAATAATCAAATCAATCATATTAAATATGAATAACAATAGCTTCTAGAAATCTCTCTTAAAGGTATAATTTTCGTCTTGTGGCTGATCGTAAACTCTTGAGTCAAGATTTTGATTCTTAAACAAGAATTCTATTGCATCCTCGTATGAAATATTGGTGTAGTCTTGTTGAATGAGTCAAGAACAAGAACACTTTGTATGAAAGATAGCGGCATAGTCTTCAAATGTTATTGCTTTTTGTAATGAACCTATATTAAAGAATCCTGCTGGTCCATGGATCCCATAATAGCAAGCTTATATTAATATTTACAACACCTATTATTAATATTTCCATTGCATAATTATTTCAATATGCTATTACTAAAACCTTTGAAAGTAAAAATAAAAATTGAATATGATTTTTTACTTTATACGTATGAATTAATTCTTAATTTGATTTGACCTATTGGATATAATAGATTAAAAAGAAATTAATATGTATATCTTTAATAGTTTTTCAAATGGCTTGATATTTTTATTATCAAAAAGTATTCAACTGAAGAATGATGATGATTCAACCGGACTGTCATATTTTTATTCATAATTCTTTTATTTAAAGTAGAGAAAATTCAGTTTAAATAAGATATGTTTCATATAGCAAACTTGAACAAGAGTAAGCAAAGTAAAACAGACGAAGGGCGCGCCATGTTACTAAAGTGCCGGCTCAGAATTGGCGCGCCCGTAGTCATTCCCTTTTTTAAGCATGGGTTTGTCGTGGATGAAGATGAAGGGAAATGTGAAAAACTTCTTGCGTTTGTTGAGTTATGTAGATTAGTTAAAGGCCATGGGCCACGGCCGTATAAAACAGATGCTAGTAGTAAAATTTATGTAGTAATCGAAGAAGATAACGTAATTGGTTTTGCAGGTCGAACAAAAGGCAAAAATACTCGTGAACACATTTACTGGTCCCAAAAAACTCCACATTCGCTAAAAGATATTACCATTGACTATAACTTAGAGTATGTACCTCGTTGACATTCTAATAAATATATTATTCGTATAACTGTATATTTCTTGTAAATTTTTTCAATATGATATCAATACATGAATATTATTATATATTTTTAAATAGTTGAATACTATCTGAATACTATCCATATATCTATATATTCCTTGTATATTTTTTTGAATATAATATCAAGACATAAATGTTATTAACTATTACTATTACTATTACTATTATTGATTGTTTATCACTATCACTATAATTATTACTGCTATAATATGACTATCTTTATTATTATTTTCTAAGCTTAACGAACATATACGTAAAATCTGGAATTTACGGCTATATATATATACACTATTTTTATTATTATTAACAATATGTAAGTTACTTGATGATAAAGTTACACATGTTAATAGTGACCCTTTTTTAATTTTCAAATGCCAGGTAAGGCGGGTATAAAGTCTGAGGTGTCTTTTTTTTGTTTCCTCGGTCAAAAAAACACCAGACATAAGTTTTTTTTAATCCAGCACGAAATAATATCTTTTACGCGACCATTTCATGTCCTTTGTTTTGAACTATCCCATACGTAATCCTCAATCTCCTCTTCGCAAAGATATTCATATAATATGTATTCAACAGCTTCATGTCCTTGCCATTGCAATAGATCTCGGGAACGTTATTCCCCCATGGATTAATCACTTGTAGAAAAAATATATAATTCTTGGCCTCTTTTATTTATTTTTATATATCATCCATAATATTAGAAGAAATGTTTATCATTACTTAAAAAAATACCAACGACAGAAGTATATAATATATTTATTATTATAAATTATCTTACCTTTATGTATAGTTTTAACTCCCAACGTATGGAAGCTATGGTATCGTGGATGTATAATTTTTTTCATTGTTTATGAAATACACGGCGTCACGATATTTAATTAGCTAACTTCAACATGCCCTGAAGTGCTAAAAATCACGACTGTAGTAGTAATAATGACATTAGTTAATAATGATCAAGAAAAGGATGATGTTGAAGCATCGTGAATAAAATAACACGTAGTAGTATTGGATGGTGATAAAAAAAGATTGAGTATCGATCGTGATGTTGAAGGATGACGGATAAACTAATGGTTATCAGCATGGTGATATTGAATCATGATAAAGGAAAGAATTGTGTCTCAAGTTCAAAGATAACAAAGATGGTAGTGAAGATCAGAAATAAAAATAATTGATGGTATTAACTGGTAGTGTTGAAGAATAACGAATAAAATAAAATAATAGCCACCGTAATAATGATATGCAATAATAATAAATTGTAATAAAATCATCATATATAAAAAACACCATCATCCTTTTTCTATTCGTACGTAACCCATTATATACAACTAATCACCCATTAAATAACCCAAACCGTTTATGTTCCAACTCAACCGCTGTATAAAATAAAAGTTTATTATTACCAAGTTAGAACCGTCATAAAATAAAAGAACAACATACAAGTCTCATCTTCATCTCAATTTCACAACAAGATTCCTACTAACCTTTTCATGACGATATAGAATTCGTTTAAATATTAAAAGATTAAGATGATTAAGCAGATGTGTTGAAATCCATTCGTCCTTTGTTGGTATATATATATATATATATATATAGCTGTTTAGTTTATTACGGGACCGTAATATTTTTTTTTCTTAGATTTTTCTGCTGCTATCCTTCATATAGACATTGTTCTCTTCTCGCTCATTTTCCATTGAAGATAAATAATATATGGAATGTAACTTAACAGCTGACGATTGATTACAAAGAAAAAGAAAACGGTTGAAAAAAAAGGAGGTTATTTTTATCACGAAATCATTTTTACGATTTTATAATTTTCAGTAGCCGTGGGAATCTCAAAAAAAAGACTATTCTTTTTCTCAACACAAGCAGTTGGATGGATCACGGTGCATTTCAATGGAAAAGTGATCGATTAAAATAAAACCAAGATGGATCTCAAGCTGAAGAATCAAGGAAAATGGATGAGTAAAAAAAATGATTTATGATATACAGTGAATGGGAGCAACTTTTATTCTATTTCTCTCATTGTTTATACGTACGTAAGATGCGGTAGCTAACATAATCGGCATAGAATGTATTAATAAGTAAATAGATCATGTTCTTGATAAGTAAAAGATGATCTTTAGTTTTACGCTAATAAAAAGAAGAATCATCGAGAATAAAAATAAACCAGTTGTGTTGGAAATAAACTGAAGCAGTAGTGTTTGATAATATTAATAATGTTAGTCGTTATACATACTGAATAATATGGTGGTGACTAATTCTTTATTTTTACTGTGTACTTCTTGTAATGCTCAATAACTTCTGCTTGGTCACCGTAGAGAAAAAATATACGCGAAATATATAAATATACGAATAACATTCAGATAATATTCAAATATATAAAAAATATATATGAAGCGATAATAATAACACCGTTAAACACAGACAATAAAAAATTTGGTTTTCTTATACGAAAAACGACATTTTTTTTTAATATTCACTGATTGCAATATCTGAATCTCTATTTCCAACCTTAATCCCTCAAGAACTGCAGGGAACTTGAGATGATTATAATGGTGTTAGAAAATACATGCTTTGCATGGGGCGAAAAAAATGGAATTGCTTTTTATACAATGAGAAGCAATATTTCCCATGGAAAAAAAAAGATGATAAAAGATAAATGATTTTTGGATGTAAACATGATGGCCATCCAACTAACAACAGCATTCACCAGGATACTATCAAATCAAAAATATTTGTTGCCAATGACAGCCGTAAAATTATCGATTCTGGCGACCACAAGCAGAACAAACAGCATAAAGAATTTTCGCAACGTTTTGGACGTTCATTCCGTATGACTCTTCGCTAATCAAATACGGATCGTCAGCGATGACATGTTGTCTCCTTTTATATGTAAGGGGGAACATAATCATGAACTAACACAGGAACCATTATTGTATCCAATGCTGCGTCAACTTGCTACTGATGATTAAGTATTTGTTTTACACATGATTAAGAGTGGTGCATCAAATGGATATCAAGTCATTTCTTGCTAGTCGGAGCAAGATCGTTGTTCTAAAGGATATTACTAATTTGCGGCAAACAGTATTCAATAACGATGCTGATCATACAGTAATCCAATTAATTACGAAGCTCCACGAGAGTGGATATCAAGTCGCGTTTGATTCAAAGCAAGAAGGAGAGAAATGATTCCTGGTCTCACTTATTTGGGCACATTAATCAGCTATCGATCTGGCACGCAAGTTTCCAGTGATAGTGATTTTTAACGCAACATACATATAAAACGAACAAGCATCGAATGCCTTTTGTCAATGTCGTAGGCACAAGAAACGTTGGCTATTCTAGCTTAAAAACATTTTGGATTTCTGGTGGATGGGTATGTCGGGAAACAAACGAGACTTATACTTGGGTTATTCAAAGACTTCAAGACATAGTTTGATCATTTGACTAACTCGTGTCTCCCTAACGTTTGTTACTGATAGTGTAAATCCTTTGATAAAGGCCTTAGACAAAATATTTCCTGATTGAAAAGAGTTATTATGCAAAGTTCACGTCCGGCGTAATTTTCGAACAACATTACAAAAGCTTTTTGATACCAAGGGTGATTATGAAGAGCTTAAAAAATGCATCAGCTTTTTGGGGGCTGATAAATATGATGACTCTCTCGAACATGTGCCTTGTTCCAGATTAAAAATTCGAGACAAACGCATCGGCCAAATACAAAGACATAGTAATGAGGTCCAAGAAACTCGAAGAAGTCATACAATATTTAAACGAGTAAGTAAATTTATAACGCTATCTTTATTTGTAAAATAAGCTATTCACAATTATTATTATTGTCATCTACGTATATATTTGGTCAACAATATAGAAAGCTCGAGTTTGGTGAAAAGTGGTTAGGCTGAGATATTACGTATGGCACACATTTTGGAAATAATAGTATAAACCGGGTTGAAGGATCACATGCTAGTCTGAAAAAATCAATTCAAACATCTGTGGCAATCTATACTCTACTTTTAAGCAGATTGATGAACACTGTAATTAAAAGTAAGTAGAAATAGTCTCGCGTCATATATATGTTTGTGCTAATTGTTTTATCATCTTTTGAAACAGAATATGGCATGGAAAAGACAACTGGATAAAGAATCCTGTTGATCCTCATCTTCCACCTAACCATAGGCAACGACTAGCTCAATTAGTGCGTAAAATATCCAAATTTGCATTTTATGCCATTCGCGAAGAGTTTACACATGGTATGTAATATTATGAAAACCGATAATTGTAAATGTAATACCAAAGCCCATTATTACCTTCCATATTGCCACATTTCACCAACTACTGGTGAAATTCCTTAACTTTGGTTCCAAGACACTGGCATCTCTATTCTGAAAAAACTGCAACCAAAGGTAATAGCAATAATAGCAACGGGTAAACTCAATATTCATACTTTAATGAAATTATATAGAGAACACTACTACAACAAGAAAAACACCATCAATTCTATAACAGAGCCGTATATTGCACCAACTGTTGAGAATAAGATTAATGCTCAACTCGTACGCATTAATAACCTATTACATAAATATCCAAACCAACCGCAAGCTCTCTTACAACATTTACAAGCAGTTAGCGACGACTTATTTATAAATCTTGAAGAATTGCAACCACCAAAAACCTTTCCGAAAAAAGGTAATATGGGAAAGATCAAGAGAAAAACAGCAGAAAGCGTGCCTTCATTGCTTCAGAATACCAAAAGCAAGAATGAAAACCCAGTTTTGGTTGTGAAGCTGCTGAAGCTTGGTATTGTTTTTTTTTTATTTTTAAACTTATTTGAACAATTGATACTATTTGACATATTATCCAATATTTTTTAATTGAATTCATAGGTTGGAAAAACATAAAGCCACTGATACAGAGGATTCTCCTTAATTTGACATCATTTAATTTGCACACCTCATTAAGTTCACCAAAAATCAAGGAACGGTAAAAACAACATAGTAAAATTTTCACATCTTCATTTATTTCACTTTCATAGCAGCTAAGCAACCTTGAATCCTTAACGGATAAATTAAAAAAAAATACCTGATAAATATATGTAAAATATATATAAGAGGGGTACGTACGTACAACTTATGTATTGTTACGTACCCCCCTTTTCGAGGTTGCTAGTCTCTTATTATTACTATCAGTACCGTCAGTATTATCACCTAAACAAATATCAGAAGTTTTAAAATCAATAATAATCTTTACCTCTATCCAATAAGAATTAATTGTACTTGAAATATTACCTAGAACATGATTCGATTTTACCTGAAATTGGATTTGATTCCATCAAAAACAATAGAACTAAGAATATAATAATAAAACTTAATAAGATTTTATTTCTGTTTTTCTGGTCCTTTTTGAGGATTAATTATTTTTTCAAATGAAGATGCTGATTGTTTTAAAATTGCTCCTATTTGTTCTAATTGATTACAATCTAATTTTTTATAATTTTGTAAAAACAATTTTGCATTTCTATTATATTCTTGAAACGTAGCATCTTGTAAATCTAAAAGCCTTGTTTCATAAAATGATGGTAGCGGTAATGATGATGATGATGATGGTAGTGATGGCGATAGTGATGATGATGATGATGATACTTGATTATTTTGTGTGGTTATATGTTGCACTTGGTATGGGATACTTTTAATACGATTTATCAAGAATATATGTTTGCAAAGTTTACGAGAGTATTCAAAATCAGGACAGGAGCATGTCGATAATAACAATTGTCCATTTTCATTATTTTTATAATTAACTATATACCACTTTCCACAATCCGTGAAAGATCTACAGTATAGCTATAAAAATTACAGTTAGAGCTAGATATTAAATAAACTAAAGGTACATATAAATAAACGGTTTACTTACCACACCATTTTCAAATACAATCATACTATTAGCAATATTGAAATCAATTTTATTCGCTTCTTTTTTTCTTTGTTTTTCATGAGCAGACAAAGACATATGCTTGAAACCATATTTGACTTGTAAAGCATGTTGACGATAATCTATTTCAACAAGCTCGACTAATGTATAAACAATTCGATCTACACGACAACAGCGAGAACGACCAAGATAAAAAGACTTCAGCTGATTATGCCAGCTTTCAACATAGTTATTTGTGTGGAACGACCACGACGAACGCCATGTTTTGCACCACAATTCTTTTTTAGGGTACCAACGTGACAACATATACGCACAAAACTCGAGACAGCCTTTGTTATCTCTCCATTTAATGACAAATTCGCCCCACAAAACTTCAAAATCATCTTGGTTTTCACAATGCATTAACTTATTTAAATCAGAGTGTGCTTCACTTCGTAAGATCATTGAATCCTTGGTACCAGTTGATGCCTTGACCTACATTATATATATATACTTAGAATGTAAGTATAGGACTAAAATATCAATGACTATAACAATGCTTACATCTTTTTTAATTTTTTTATCCCATGCACGCTTTATGTGCCAATGGCAGAGAAGAATTTGAACCGATTCTTGAAAAACAACTCTGATTGCATTAATTTCAATAGGACTGCAGTCTATCATTATCGTTTTTGGAGTAAATTCAACTTCTTTTTTTAGCCATTCTAACCACATAGATACAGTTTCAGACGTTTCACTATTCGTTATCATAAATCCCAGTGGATATCCTTTGTTTGTTGAACTATTCTTTGCAACAATGGTAAACAAATAACAGTCTTCATCATTTAAAAATGATTTGCAAGTTTTGTGGGTCGAATCAATACATATATCTTCTTGTCTTTGTAAAATCTAAATAACAAATAAGATTTTTCAATAACCAAGTCAGATCATCCATTCATCTAACACCATATAGCTCTATCTAACAATGTTTATTATTACTCACCAATTTTTGCCATGGGGATACCCACGCAATCACAAATGAGCTCGAATATATATGCTGAAGAACATGATATTCTCTTTTACGTAATTCATCAAACCACAACAAAACACTTTCTTTATCAATATAAGCTTTTCTTGACGACTTCGAAAGCTTTGCTAAGATAGCATTTTGAACATCAGATGCATTAACTAATAGAGATAATGGAACTTTTGAATCATCATTTTCAGCCTAAGATAAATATAGAACCTGTTAGATAAAACCAAGCCATGAAGAACTGTTTTAATTAAAATTCACTAACCTCTTGTAATTCTTCAGGTGATAAACGTAACAAATCTTTAAATGCGTTCCAATCCATGTTTTTTTCAACATGCTCGTTTATCCAGTTCTTTACTTCAGTGGGGAGACGTGATTTCTTTAATTCTGAATATTCTGTAGGATCGTGCGAGGAGTGCTGCCAATGATAAATAACTTCACAAGTATTATCAAGTAAAATTCTACATTCAATTTTTGCTTTACAATCTACTTTAATAGTAGGATTGGTGCGTTGACGTTTTTTGGGTTGATTTTGTTCAGCATTATTCTTTTTTAGGGGTTTTCCTGCGTGATCACATATAAAATATAGAGTTTTTTGCACTTCTTGGTGACGACCGACGTGAGTTATAGCATTATTAAAAGTTGAATTTGAGATCTTGACTGGAGTATATGAACCATTTTTTACAAAATTTGCATGTTGTGAAGCAATATTATCAAACCAATTATAAAAAGTATTAAGATCATTAACGGAAAAGGTGAAAATTGGTAAAGGATAGCTAGGAGCGACCCTCTGGATATACCCTAGCTCCTTCTTCTTCTTCTTCTCCTCAGTACTCATTACCAAGGGCAGCACGATGAAGCCAAAGAAAATAAAAAATTGTGACAGGGAAAATTTCATTAGACGGACGTTAAATGTGACTCAATTCTTTTTGATGTTTAAGGTTGGGTGAAAAAAGAAAAAAGTTCGTAATCCTTAAAACATCAAAAAGACTTGTTTTTGGTGTGTTGTGTTTACTTAAGAAATTATCGTGTCGTATTTACTTAGGTGCTAAAGAAAATATTATGCTGTGTTTGCTAATGATGATTTCCACTGACGCGAATTGTTCACTTGTAAAAAAAAATCTTGTCTGCATTTTTAAAAAAAATATATTATTTGGTCCCCCCCAAAAAAATAGTTCTTGCCAATTTCTAATGGAAACTGGACATTGGATGTGACTTAATTCTTTTTGATGTTTAAGCAAGTTCCCACTGCCGTCCCGCCGGACTTTTAAAGGCTGGCCTATGCACTTCTTTAAGGTGTGCCGCCGTAATTTTTTTAGTCCATGAGTTTTTAGTAATGGGACAACTTTTCTGTCACTTTTACATAGTGATCCACCTTGGCGGTTCATAATTAGGTGCCGTGTGAGGTTTAACAATTTTTTGCACTAGTAAGTTTCTTTTTTTTTCTCTATTATTTTCCCCTGGTGCGCGCCTAGTGCGCGATAATAATTTCCTTATAAGTTTTTATTCTCTGTTATGAAACATTGTCCCTCTTTCTGCTCTTCCTGCTTACTTGTACTATCCCACCTTTTGAAAAGGTCTGGAGATACCCTACCACATACGAGGAAGGTAAATTGGGAGAGAGATTCATAATGGATGATTAAGAATGGAATATTGAAATTACATAAGAGTTCCCTCATAATTTTTTATTTGTTATGACGTCCGCACTCTTTTTGGTATTCTTTATATAAGAAAGGCAAATTGGGAAGGAAGTTACATAGTGAATAATTGAGAATGGGATACTGAAAAAATAATTTATTATGAGTGGCTCACATAATGAATTAACAATGGGGATGTTGAAAATATAAGGGTAGCTCTTTCAAAGCATGATCAGGAATATACGGCCGCAAAAAATCACCAGGAAGAACAGGCTCATGACCATATGTTAAATAATATGGGCTATACTTGGCGGTGGTATGCGTTCGGATACGACAGGCAAAAAGAGCAGCGTCCAAGTATTGATCCCAAATATGGAGAGCACCATTCGTATACTTCGGTAGCATTTGTTTTAATACGCCGTTATACCTTTCGCACTTGGAAATTGATCTTGTATGAAAGGCACTTGTGAAACGATGAGCAGTTTTAATATGTTCAGTATAAAAATGAACAACTTTACTCAGAAAATTTGCACCACGATAAATTACGATCTCTTTCGGACATGAAAAACGCATAATGATTTCTTGATACAAGAAGTCAACAACCGCCTTACTCGATGCAATAGGAACAGTACGCGCGATTGGATAATTCGTTGCATAGTCAACAGCAACTAAGATCCACCGATTTCCTTTGGTCGACTTCGGCAACTCACCAATGAAATCAAGATGCCAACGTTCAAATGCACCAGGAACAGGCAAAGGATGCATAACATCATAGTGAGCGCGCGAATGACGAGAATTGACCTGACAAGAAGGACAACGTTGTAACCATTCCTTAATATCAGCTTTCATTGACGGCCACCACACACGAAAACGAAGCAAATCAAAAAGAGTTCCGGAACTAGCATGACCAAAAGCCTCATGGAAAGAATTAACTTTATCAGCGCGTTGCACAAACGGTAAAAATCGTACTTCTTTTATTTCTTCGGAATCATCTTCATGTTTCAGTTTAATTAATCGGGACACCTTTTGATCCTTTATCACGAAATGTTCTTTTTTGTGTTTTAAAAAGTTAACAACGGTTTCTGGCAAATCAGAAGGACGATCCACATAATAGCTTGGCCAATCATTACGATGCTCAGGAGGAATGGAGCGGGCAGAGACAGCATACAAGAATTCCGGTTCCATTGTGGTTTGACCAGGAGCACCAGAATAATCTTGACGAGACAATGCATCAGGGACATATATTGTCTTACCAGGCTGATAAGAAATGACTGTCGGATCGTATAATTCAAGTTCGTTCATCCATCGGACCAGCCGAGGAGTATACTTGGACTATGAATGCAAGTATTTCAAAGGATGGTAATCCGAGCGAGCTTCATATTGAGTGCCTTCTAAGAAACAATGCCAGGTACGTAATGCATGTAATATTGCCAAGAGTTCACGTTCTTGAGTTGGATAATTATGCTCTGCAGATGAAAGTTTACGTGATTCATAGGCTAATGAATGCCATTGTTTATCATTTCCTTCCTGTAATAGCACGGCACCGGCACCGACATCTGATGCATCAACTTCTATGCGATAAGGTTTTTTCGTATTGGGTACTTGTAATACTGGTGCTTGGATCAGTTTTTCTTTTATTAAATCAAAACTTCTTTAACATGCATCACTCTATTCGATCTTTCTTTTTTTGGCCCAATACCACGAGTCAGATCAGTCAAAGGAGCAGCCATGCTAGTGAAATTAGGAATGAACCGTCTAAAATGCTGGGCTAAATTAATGAACTGATGTACTTCTTGAACATTATTGAGTGGTTTCCATTCTTGAATGGCCTTGACCTTATCGGATGCAGGAAGAATGCCTGCCGCAGAGACACGAAAACCCAAGAAGGTAATTTCTTCTTTACCAAATTCGCACTTCTTGTAATTTGCATATAAATGATTATCACGTAATTTATCTAACACCATTTTAATATGCTCTTTATGTTTATCCCACGAGTCGCTAAAAATCAAGATATCGCCAAATATACAATACAACATCGATCAATAAATCACCTAACACCTTATTCATCAATGCTTGAAAACTTGGGGGAGCATTACATAATCCAAACGGAACACTTTCCACGAATATTGACCATATCTTGTGTTAATGCCGTTTGGGAATATCTGATTCACGAATTTTGATTTGATGGTAACCGCTCTTCAGATCCAAACTTGTAAAATATTTAGCACCTTGTAACGTTCCAAACATTCATCGATTCTTGGTAATGGTGCATTAATTCTGATAGTCTTTTTATTTGTTGCTCTATAGTCAACACACATCCGCATTGTACCATCCGCTTTTTTATGAATAACACTGGACTTCCCCAAGGTGACGCACTCGGTACTACAGGCCCAATTCAAGTAGTTCATTTAACTGATGCTGTGATTCATCAAGTTCCAATGGCGACATCTTATACGGAGGTCTAGACACAGGTT